>SDVV010031806.1:0-11505 GCA_016164225.1 Gammarus roeselii
TCTGCTTCGTCATTAGTAGTACACTCGTATCGAAGTGGTTGATAACAAACAGTCTCCGTGGAAGGCACTCAAACGGAGTGTCAGTGCTCAGTTAATGTATTGCTCTGAGCCCACGGGTTGCAGTAACCAGGCAACTCTGGCCTGCTTGTATTTCCTACGTGAGGAGCATCTTATATAAGTGATGTTTCTCATTGCTAGGCTGGAGACGTGGTAGATCATGGACAGTATCTACACACATTGTTGACATTGCTTTGTCCAATTTCTGCAAGCAAGTCTTGGATTAAATACTCAGACAATGTATCTAGATACTGACTCTGGCTGTAGATTGTCCCTGCCAATCTCCTTCGTTGTCAACAGACTGTATCTAGCCCGACCCTGGCTGTATGGAGTGCACAGCCCCCTCTGTTGTATGGATAGCCCACTTGAATGGTGCAGCTATCGGCATAACCATGCACCACTCCTGATCAGATAGGGACTCTTCTGATGAGTGTTTACCCTGAATAGGTGTTGGACACTTATAGAGAGCTTGGGGGAAACCTAGATACTAATCATTTTCCTCTCACCAATATCTTATTGAGAGGATGTCTTAAATTCAATTGTGATTTTAGGCATAACTGGACATTTTCTTTACTTGGTTCATTTGATAATCTACTTAGTGCTTCTACTGATGTTGTACGCAGTATAGTAAGTAGGCCCGGTGTAGGCTTCTGAGTGCATTCAACACAGTTATAAAAGGTCAATAAAATTATATACAATTTCTTACTGCATGTGTTATGACCTGAGGGTAAAATATCAGATTCAATAATGGAATACGGATACTTATATTTCTTGAAACTATTTCCAATAACTGATGAGAAATGTTTTCTATATATTCAGAATTTTCTATATACATAAATATAGGGTAATAATCGGTCATTCTATCATAAAGTGACCAAAGTAGAGTGAGATTTCATTCCGAGTTCCAGTGTGCATATAACTGCCCTTACGAGCAAGATCGCAGGGCCATCCAGAGTATCTTTGATAAACCAGCTCACTGGTCGTCGCCGAGTTTCAATATCTTGTTAACGTTACTCGTGTCGATGCCAATAATTCAAATTACCAAAGAAAGGGCCCAGGAATGATTTGCCTATACAGTCCAGCTGCGTATGGCCCGAGGGCCAACTGCAGAGTAACCTAGAAAACCATTCCAACATATTTTGTGCGTCGGCACTTTTTTCATTGAGTTTTCACAAGGTATCATATCGAATGCATTTAAAAAGTCAAGTAAGATAAGGTGAACAAAATTATTTATATCGTAATGTTTTGTGTCTGCAAAGAGGAAAGCAGAGCATTGATGAGGCAGCGAACAGTTTCTCCGTTTTGATTCTGGGTATCCATAAAGAGGTAGTTTAACACCAAGTGGCTTGTTAAATTTTCTAGTTTTCGTAGCTGGTCATCTTCTTCCAAGGTTGTGCCTACCAAAGTTTCATTAATGAATGGTAAGCAATTCACTAGCACTTGCCTGCTAATCAACGCTTCTTGCTTAGAGATGTGATGTTTTTACTTTATTGTAATAGTTCTAGCGCTCGCTGATGTCAGCGTACGCCGACAGAACTTGCTCTACATCACCGCTTTCCGGTGGTCATTTGTTGTCATTCACCAATGCGCATTCCTAGCCTCGGCTATTTCGTCTTGACGGCCGTTGACGGTCATTTGGTTGGTTGAGTGTGTTTATGGTCAGCAGTCTTCAATCGTCCGGACACGTCGCTGGCCATCTTTCCATAGCTGGGTAATTATTTTGTTACCTAAGTCTAGTCGATGATTCGCAGGCATTGAAGGCAAACTTCCTTGGCTACCCACCTCTGTCAAATCATTGTAGTATGATGTTTCCTGCGTATGCAATCTTTTTTTTTCAGTTTGCAAGCAATTGATATGAAGCAAGTAAACTTATTTTCGAGGTTGGTTATTTAATTGCATGACTGTGGATCCCCCCATACGACAAAAGTTTGAATTTTGGGATGAACGAACCGTCTCAATGCAAAGGCGCGGCTTTTTGTGACATTCAAAATGCTTGCCAACAAATTTCCGCCACCCGATAGTACCAACTGGTTCACCGACATTCGATATAATTTAAACAATATATCAGAAGTTCGATCACTTCGTAGCTTGATAATCTCTTCGCTGTTTGTTAACTGCTCCGAGTCCAGGCCACTTGAACGCAGTGCGTTCAGAAGAGTGGTTCGACGGAGTAGCTCACTGTCATCGATGCCGCCACGCTTTTAACTACTTCATATTTTCAACTAATAGTCAATATGTTTGTGACAGTCAAAAATTAAGACATGTCTTTAGGCCACAAAACATACAATGGTCTTCTAAATGTATCGACGTGATAAAAAGTAGCTCGGATGTTGAATTTTCGGGAAGTTGAATCTATTCCGAGTGATTAAGTGCTTGGCTTGACAAATCATTGAAATGCCAAAGCTTTGTGTTTGAATTTGCCTGACTGGCCCTTCAGCCAGGAGGCTCAAAAATGCAAAATCTGGAGAAAACACCGACAATTTGAACGAAATGATTCAAGAAAACCAATCACAAGATGTAAGGAAACGGGCTTCTGAGGTAGGGATCAGTCAATTAGCCTGCCAAACGCATTCTAAACATTGTTCTTGATCAATGACAATAAAAGAAGATTTCTGTTCAATCAACGGATTTATGAATTGTCCGAAAGAGGACGATTCGATGCGAAGACAAATGCAAAGTTATGCACAAAGGTACTCATAACCCCAAACACGAATATTCAATGTCCGGAAAGAAACTCATTCCCGTCACCGAAGAGAGAAATTTAGGTGTCATCATTAGTATTGATTTAAAAAGCAGCAAGCAATGTAACGATGCTGCCAAGGAAAGCAACAAAATGCTAGGTTTGTATCCCGCACTATCTTGTACAAAAAAACACCACAGTATGCTCAAGTTACTTAATGCATATGTTAGACCGCATCTCGAGTATGCTGTTCAATCCTGGTCTCCATTCCTTATAAAAGACGTTATCAAACTTGAGAAGGTTCAACGTAGAGCTACCAAACTCATCCTCTCGCTGCGAAATAAATCGTACAAAGACAGGCTTCGTGAACTCAATCTTTATTTGCTAGAGAAACGTCGAGTCAGAGGCGACATGATAGAAGTGCGGAAGATTATGAAGGGTAAAGGAAATGTCGACCGAGCGAGCCGTTTCACTCTAGATACAAACGGGGTGACTAGGAACAATGGATACAAATCGTTGGGAAACGTTTCTCACTCGACATCAAGCGCAATTTCTTCACGTATAGAGTTGTCGAAGAATGAAACAAACTTCCAGCGGAGGTTGTAAACAGCAATACAATCAAAACGTTCAAGTCACAGTTCGATAAGTTCTACATAAATCGCCGATAAATAGCTAAACCGCTCCCTTTCCTGTTGTTATAAAAAAAAACAGAAATGGCACACAAAGCTCGCTTAGACGTTTTACTCCAGAACTAACCCTCTTGCTATCAAAAGGCAACCTAGTTTGGGTCAATAGGTCTGTTGTTGTCTTCCTACACTTGTAAACACTTGTAAGCACCTTAAATTTCAGCCACAAGTTCCATTTATTCAAATGCTTTATCAATAAGCAAAATATTTGTAAATGGAGCTCTTAAAAACCGGTAGAGGTGCTAGTGAAGCTTTTGCTGTCACCAAAGGCGACAGTTTAGTGCAGCTTAAGTTCCTAGGAAGTGCATATATTTTGAAAACTCTAATACATGAAGCGTAGGGAGTGTAACACTGAAGCATATATTGATATGCTGGATAATGTAATGTCTGTCGCCATCCATACTGATGCTTGGTTGCTACAAGATGGTGCGACTTCACAAACATCTCTGCCAGCAATGGTTTATCCTGCGAAACCGCTGACACCGAGTTCAAAAGAACAGAGAATCGTGCCAAAGCTTTCACTATTTCAGGTCCAAAATATTTTAACAATTTAGCGGCTATGATTCAGCATTGCGCTACCGTAGAAATGTACCAAACCATTTTGCTGTCCGTCGGCAGGGCTGGCATATTGAAACAATTGATGACGTTAAAATTTAAGCTGAAAACGTAAAACTATATTTTGCAGCTCGCGCAGAGGACCAACGCCATCTCTCTGTTAACAGAACACAATCATAACTTAACGTATTAGGTTTCTTTTACTTCTCTTTGTCAGTGTTTTTGAAGAAATAGAAACGGTTTATTAAAATACGTTTGCACTGTTGCCGAATCCTGTCTCTTTGACTTCCTTTGACCATGGGAAAAATTATCTTTTTCTGAGGACAAACGAAGGTTGAAAAATGAAGCCAAATCTTCCCGCAGCCCAACAGTTTTTTTCTGATTTGTTTTACCACGATAGTATAATATATAATGATATTCATTAGTACTACGTTCGTATTTCCGTAGAGCGCAATCTTCCCTTAGTCCAACAGTTTTTTTCTGATTTGTTTTACCACGATAGCATAATATATAATGATATTCATTAGTACTACGTTTGTATTTCCGTAGAGCGAGTAATTCTACGTAACAGAAGTACAAGGATCTCGTCACTTCAAATATGCCAGGCCCGGATCACACAGGCATGTATGGTAGTGGCTCTCTAACTCACACGACCCACACCTAACCTGACAACCTTTACCACCCAGTGCATCAGTCAGATAATTAACCAATTGTTTAGAAACAAATTGAGGTTCAATCTCAATATCACGTGTCAGCGGGATACAGCGCATATTCATTGTGTACTTAATATATACGCAGTCATTTCTTCTCTTTCTAGTCATGTGCCGGAAAGGTTGGTACTGATGCTCAGCTCGAAAATTAAGATGTTCGCTACCAGTCATTCACGAACTCATATACTCGGTTACACGATGTGATGAATGCTATAAGGTCCTGGCTCATCATAATATATATTAAAAAATTGTGTATTTATTTATTTATGGAGTCAAGGTAGTACAATTATTTCATTCCTTTTGTGTATGAGCTCTCTAACTCACATAGGGTCACACATACCCTAACATCCTTTGGTATCCGATGCATTAGGTGGATTACATGAATTCAGACTTCCTACACGTTGACATGGACTCTGTATTGCCATTAAATCCGGCTTGATGGTCTTAGCTTATCATTACACGCACTCTATGTTTATTGTGTGTATTTATGCATGCTTTATACGCATTCTAGATTTATGGTGCTATGTATGTATTGTGTTATCGTGCCCCAAGCATGGTTTGTGTATGAGTGAATATTTTCGTTTGTTTGTTTGTCATGGCACGGGCTCTCTCACTTATAAAGACCCACCCATACCGCTGCATTCATTGCTACCCAATAAATTAGGCTGTAAATCTGAATTAAGAATTCATACCAATTGTTACGTAAAAGAATCTAATGTCAGATTCCAGCGCCTTAGGTCAGCAGGATATAGAGCATATTTATTGAGTACTATAAACTTACCTTGGTAGCTCTTCCATCGTGACATGTCACGGAAAGAGTCGTGTTCTTATGTTCAGTTAGGAAGGTAACATGGCTCCCTTCCGTTCATACAGAGCTTCAGACACTCAGTTACTGTACAAGTTTTTAGCTTGTCATTATACATTATTTATGTTTATTGTGTATAAATTTATTTTCCACGAGAACAACATAGCGTTGGTGTATGAATAAAATTCTTTATTTCTCTTTATCATCCTTTCCCACCGACCTGACTTTCCGGGGCCAGCTGGGTTCTTTGACCATTCCTTTTCTGGATTATTTTCTCGGTGGATTTGCCAAACAGAAGGTCTCCAAAGCAAAACCTGACACTATCAATGCCCTAGTCATGTTACCAGTTAATTGATCTCATCCATTCACCAACAAGTTTTTGCTGCAGGAATCTCAAATTTCCGAAAGGTTAACCTCTGTGTTCAGGAGCGGGTGGCTAATTTGAGCCCTTGTTATAAAGCAAATAAAACTTCAGGAACTATACTTACATGTACTTTTGGTTCTCCTTTGTACGTCAATTAGTTTTTTTCGTTATGAGCGTTTGATCTCGGCCATTTTCTTCTGTGTCGCCCAAACAATTATGTTTGATTACCCGCCCAGGAGGCTTCCACTGCTATTAATTCATTTTTATAATCAAGAACTTGGTGCTCAACAGACCTGTTAAGTATTTTGATTAAGAGACTGCTTGGGGTTTCAGAAAGATTCCGTAAATATTAACAGGTGCTGATGTTCTCGTCCAGTATAAACAGTGGTACAAAAATAGTTAAAACATACGACACCAAGCATAACGTTTGTGTACGGAAATCGCTGATCCAAACAGTTGAACATCTCACGAGGTATCATTTAAAGCGAAATAACCCTTCTTGGGTTATTACGAACAGAACAGTCAACACGAAAAATCTATACCATCTCATTCATTAACCAAAATCTGCCGGCCACGTGATTTGTTCACGACCGCCCTCAAGTTGCTCGCACGCCACTGGGTGGAGCGCGATCACGACACTGCTGCAAATTTCGTTCGTTTATTAGACCACCTTTGAGCATGTGAGGAATATTTAGCCAAGTTTGATGTGAAAAAATGTGATAACTGTTCTCTTTATTGTATCCGTGTACTTCAGTTCGTCCTCGTCTTCATGCAACGCCCTCGATCCATACCTCCCTGTCGGTAGCCCGAAATCCGTAGCTCTTTATTCGTAAAAATTTATTTTTATCAGGACTATCGGTGACGACGTCAACGCCCTGACCGTTGTTGCCACTTGGGGTTTTGTGGAGCACCGCTTGCCAAACAAGGATTGCACTGCACCGCTTGCCAAACAAGGATTGACAACTCACAGAAGACAAACTGCAACTGTTGGGCAAGACGACTCACAGAAGACAAACTGCAACTGTTGGCAAGACGACTCACAGAAGACGACAACTCACAGAAGACAAACCGCAACTGTTTCGCCAAGACGACTCACAGAAGACAAACTGCACCTGTTGGCATGACGACTCACAGAAGACAAACTGCAACTGCTGGCAAGACGACTCACAGAAGACGACGACTCACAGAAGACAAACCGCAACTGTTTCGCCAAGACGACTCACAGAAGACAAACCACAACTGTTTCGCCAAGACGACTCATAGAAGACAAACTGCAGCTGTTGGTAAGACGACTCACAGAAGACAAACTGCAACCGTTGGCAAGACGACTCACAGAAGACAAACAGCAACTGTTGGGCAAGACAACTCACGGAAGACAAAGTTCATGACTGAGCTAATCTGAGATTGAACATTGGACCAATGACGGTGGCGTCACAGCCGATCTAATCACTCCCTAGTTACAGTCACGTGCAATCTGAATCAAGTTAACACAAGCCCCTCTATCCTCATACTGGATTAAGTTACCAGTCATGAGCCGATCTCTCTTTGTACTGTTAGTGTTATGGTGTAGTAAGCCTTGGCACTCTAATTTAGTATATTGTCATATTATCCGCTAGTCGGAGTCATTTGACTGCCTACATATGCATGTGTGCTTTGTAACGTTATCGCGGTGAGTCGGTAAATGATCATATCTTCTTTACTTAGCGATGACTTGACGTGTACACGTGATGCCCTGTAGAATGCTTTCAGAAGCAGGGCAAGGATCAATGCCCTAACAGCAAGTTCTGAATTACAATATGAACTTAATTTGGGTCAGAGCGAAAAAGTTTTGTACAGTCAACATTTTAATATAGAAATGGTAATGGTACGTTTGTAAAATAAATATGCATGTTGATTCATTAGTTGTAGCATAAACATGGAACGGGTATTTGCCTTATGATACGCGCCACCGATAATATGAAACACTTTGAAATACTTTATTACCACATCTGATAACAATTTTTATATTACAAATGAACATCAACCGAACAGAATATAAACCTGATAACATGTTTAGTAAGATTTTAAACAAATTTCATACACAGAAACGGAATGTGGACTCGGAGAAGCAAAAATGCTTCAAGGGCAACCTACCTAGACCTAAACCTATCCTAACAGTTACCTAACTTAAGTGGTACGTTTCAAATTCTTGAAAAGTATCGAAAACCATAATAATATTGATGAAAAACTAAAAAAAAACATTGTTCACAATGAATTTGATACGATAAAACTCTGACAACTGTCTTAATAATGTGGAACAAAATGTTGTTTGAGTTTGGATTTATAAGTAAATAAGGAAGTTGAAGATTTGACTATTTTTGGAATGGAATTCCACAAAATTGACACCCTTATAGACAATGGAGAATTGCGATTTGGCTTCACTAAACCTTGTTATATTGAATGACTCTCGATTTCTTGTTGAGTGCAAATGTACACCAGACTGGTGCTGTAAATGTTCCAGGAGATGCCCATCCTGGTGAAGATGAACAGTTTTATACTTATAGACAAGTATTTGGAAGCTATAGAGATCTTCAATTTTAAGAATATTCGTAGATTTGAAATAACTACTTGTGTGTCCTGTACAAGGGAGGTTAAGGCTCTACAAGCTGTCGTTTACATGACAACCATTTTACCCGTTACATTTTTATGGCTTGCAAACCTAGCTTCGATTCCATAGAAGAAGTAGGGTTGAACTAGGGAAAAATAAATTATTTTGACAACTGCTGGAGGAAGAAAATATTTTAACTTATTCATGATACCAATTGATTTGCTTCGTTTGGTTGAAATATAATTTTCACGATTTTTTAATGTAAGATGACGGTCGAGATGCATGCCGAGAAACTTTATGTGATCCACTTCACTAATATTAGCATTTCCCATTTTTAACGAGGGAATATCAATGTTACGTTTGTATGAGAATGTAATAAATTTTGTATTATCAACATTCGTGCAAATTTTATTTGTGTCGAGCCAATTATTTACAGATATTAATTCATTATTCACTTTAATCGCGATGTCCATATCTGTTTTTTTAAATGAGGCTGATGAGGTACTACCATCGGTAAAAAGGATGTATTTGAATAGATTTGAGGAATTTGGAAGATCATTTAAAAAGATTACAAACAACAGTCGCCCTAATATTGAGCCGTGAGAGACCCCATGACTAATATTGAGAAGATTTGATTTACAGTGATTTATTACAGTGTATTGTGGTCTATTGAAGAGGTATGATCGAAACCAATCCAAAGCTAGTCCTCGTACTCCATAGAAGCGTAACTTGGATAGTAAAATATTACGATCAACGCCATCGAATGCCTTCCGGGAGTCTAAAAATAAGGATAGTACAACCTGATCTGAATCTAAATTTTAATACAAAAAAATCATTTGGTCTAATATTGCTTGCACTGCTGATTTTTTTGCTCCGAAACCCATATAGACCACGATAAAGAATGTCTCGTTGCTCTAAATAATTATACAGTTCTTTGTACGCTATTTTTTCGAATATTTTATTAAACATCGGCAATATTAAAATAGGTCTATAAAACTGATATTCTCTACTTCACAAGTTTTGGGAATTAAGACGACTCTCTCAATTTTAAGAGACTGAGGGAATATACCGGATTCGAATGATCTATTTATTATTAATGCTAAAACAGGAGACACAATATCACACACGAATTTCATAACTTCAACAGGTACCGAGTTTATATCACACTTCTTGTCCTTAAGAGGCATAATAGAATTCCCTACATCTTGTGGTGTTACAGCTTCATGAAAGAGCGGATGAAGGCAATCAACTTGTATGTAGTGTAATGGATCAAGAGGGCTATCGTTACAAGATTCAGCAATTGACTCACCAATACCAACAAAAAACTCATTAAATACGTTGGCAATATCAACATCGTTTTCGTATCTACTGTCATTGAGCACAATAGTTTTAATAGCGTCTTTCTTGTTATTTGTGCCTGAAGGGCGGAGAATAGTTTGAATAGCGTCTTTCTTGTTATTTGTGCCTGAAGGGCGGAGAATAGTTTGAATAGCGTCTTTCTTGTTATTTGTGCCTGAAGGGCGGAGAATAGTTTGAATAGCGTCTTTCTTGTTATTTGTGCCTGAAGGGCGGAGAATAGTTTGAATAGCGTCTTTCTTGTTATTTGTGCCTGAAGGGCGGAGAATAGTTTGAATAGCGTCTTTCTTGTTATTTGTGCCTGAAGGGCGGAGAATAGTTTGAATAGCGTCTTTCTTGTTATTTGTGCCTGAAGGGCGGAGAATAGTTTGAATAGCGTCTTTCTTGTTATTTGTGCCTGAAGGGCGGAGAATAGTTTGAATAGCGTCTTTCTTGTTATTTGTGCCTGAAGGGCGGAGAATAGTTTGAATAGCGTCTTTCTTGTTATTTGTGCCTGAAGGGCGGAGAATAGTTTGAATAGCGTCTTTCTTGTTATTTGTGCCTGAAGGGCGGAGAATAGTTTGAATAGCGTCTTTCTTGTTATTTGTGCCTGAAGGGCGGAGAATTTTATCAATTAGAATCCAGGTTGCTTTCGTGTTATCTTTGAAGTTGTTGAATTAATCTTTGAAATATTATTTGTTAGATTCTCTTATTTGATTTGTAACATAATTACTAAACATTTTAAACTCTCGATCGGGGTATTTATTTTGCGTGTATAAATATAATATGCTTCTCTTTTCTGAATATTTGAAAAAATAGCAGATGTGATTCATGGTTTCTGCTCAGATTTTTGAGACATAGTTTTTGTTTTGATAGGACAGCAATTATTGCAAGTTGAGTATAGTATATTGAAAAAATCTTTAATGGCATCGTCAGGATTTCTATTATCCTTAATGTTTTGAAAATTATGATTACTCAAGTTAAATTGCATTGCTCTCAAAGACTCCTCATTAATATTGCGGTACTTTAGGGATTTATTTCCAAGATTTCCAACATGGGACTTATTAGTACAGCACTTCCTTCTTATTAAAAAGACGGGCAGGGGATCCGAAATATTTGACAGTATTACTCCAGAGAGGGACGTATGAGGGGAAGCTGTGAATATGTTGTCAATTGGTGTACATGTAGCTGAATTTATAGGTATTCGAGTAGGCTTAGTAACCAGTGGAATAAGGGATAAAGTATTCAAACAGTTGGTAAAATATAAAGTTTCGAGATCATTGTCGGAGTTGAGAAAATTGAAGTTGAAATCACCACACAAAATAACGTCGTTCATGTTGTTATGTTACAGTCTTTTCAAGTTGGATAATTAGGCAAATCAGGGTTGAATGAAGACACATTGGTTTTATATTTGTCTTTTTCATAAAGAAATGGTAACACGTCAACAGGTTAAATCAATAGAGTACTGAAAATAAACACAAGTCACACAAGTGATTAACAGCCAAAGATATGTAACACGCGTAAGACGGGCGTGTGGTAGGAGTGTGGTGTGTGCCTATAGCGAGGGAGTGAGTGTGGGGTGCCAGGTCTGCTGCCGCTGCCCAGTGAGTGTGTCCAGTGAGTGTTGGGGTGAGAGTGCCTGGTCCCGTGACTCGGCTGCCACCGCGCTAAAAAGGGTGGGCCCCTGATCATGAAATTGAAGAAGATCCTCCAATCGGGAGAAAGG
>SDVV010031807.1:0-11505 GCA_016164225.1 Gammarus roeselii
CCTAACAAATACATCGGCCGACTCATAAAGAACATCCGTTCCTGGTATCTCTACGTATCATCAGTAACTAACTTGATCAATTTGTCTTAACATAAAACAACAATGTCTGAGAAATACAGCGCCTGAGTCACTAACAACTAACATATATCCTATCTATCATCTACCTAATTCCTTCACTAAAAAGCATACATTCAGTAATTATTACGTATCATCAGTAACTAACTTGATCAATTTGTCTTAACATAAAACTACAATGTCCGAGAAATACAGCGCCTGAGTCACTAACAAATAACATACATCCTAACCAATACATTCGATAAAAGGTTCAAAGATCTACTCATCCTACATCTAATTCCTTCACTAAAAGCATACATTCACTAATTATAGCCAAAATCTAATTCCTTCACAAAATCATACATCCATTAATTATCACCAATCTAATTCCTTCACTAAAAGCATACATCCTAAATCCTTCACTAAAAGCATACATCCTAAATCGTTCACAAATAACATACATAGAGTCACTAATTATCCGTTGCCATTCTTGTAGCTCTTTTCCATTGCCGTTTTTGGTGCTTAATTTCCATCGCCGTTTTTGGTGTCCGTTTCGATTGCCGTTTTTGGTGTCCTTTTCGATTGCCGTTTTCGCACACCTTTTCAATTGCCGTTTTAAGTGTCCGTTTCGATTGCCGTTTTTGGTGTCCGTTTCGATTGCCATTTTCGCACACCTTTTCGATTGCCGTTTTAGGTGCTATATATACTATTGGTCACCTAGTCTCAACCAGCCTCGGTTCGTCTCGACTCGTCGCCTCGCCAGTCGACTCGTCTCCACTCGCCTCAAATTTCCTCGACTCGCCTCGTCCCCTCCACGCACAGTGCCATTCAAGACTCACTCTCTAAGATCATCATCAACGTTATTTCACCATTTAGCCATCAAAACGCCTGGCTGTGCTCGGACATTTATAAGGCGCCCGGGAGAGCGCAAATTATCCCACCATAGGTTGGACTAGACTAACTAACACACCACATAGTCCACCTAGGGCCCCTGCTGGCGTCTAACGTTACATAATTATATAACTAATCCAAAATTGATCACCATGAAAAAAGGGCACAGATAAATAACAGAGTCCACGAAATAAGAAATAGTAAAATAATAAAATAAAGTGGTAATGATCTATATAATGAATAATCATCCATCCACCCCAATGTAGCATTTCTCGTTCTTTATTATTTTTGGAGCAGTCTTTGTGTTCCGTTGGGTGGCCGTTTACTTTGCAGTAAAGGCAATGGGTTTCTTTGGCCTGGCACGACTGGACATCGTCCCGTCTATCGTGGTCGTCTTGAGAGCAGAGTGAGCATCTTTGCTTAGTTACAATTCCCGCTCGTGTCCGTATTTCTGGCATTTATATAATCGCATCGGACGTTTGTCGAAGGATGTAACCTTAGCTTTGGTGGCAGAAAAAAATATGTCTATGTAGTTTGGTGGGGTAAGGCAGTTGAATATCAGCAAGAGAGCCGTGGTGGTGTTCTTTTCGGTGTGATTTTTTGTGTGATTTTTACTTCGACCACACAGTCCTCGTTTTGAACGAGTCTAGTGATGAAGTAGAGGCACTTGCTTAGGGTGCGCGTTCTTTGGTTTCTCGGTTATTCACGAATTCGTAGATTTGAATAAATAAAGCTTTGACATGACATTCGAGTCACGTTAACCGGTCGTCGATTGTGCTGGATTCTGCGGTGAAGTCCTCAGTTTCCAGCTCAGAAAAAGCGAATGCTGGGTTCAGTAATCCCTAATTTTGCGAATGCTTCTGGTCAACTCCTCGAGGCGTCATTGGTTCGACCGTCCTCAGCTGAAGTGGTGCTGGTTGTCTTGGAGAGGCGGACGCTCTTCACTGTTGGGATCTTGGTCTTCGCCACTCCGGAGGGGATGCTAGCCCACCTCCAATGTTTCTTCTCTGTCCCTTCATCGGCCCTCTGGGTGACGCCAGGGGCCGGAGTGGCTCAATCTTGAAGGCCTCTTGACCGGCTTTACCGATTTTACAGTTAAATATAAATTTACACGACCAGATATAATGGAATCAAACGTGCGGTTTCAGGTGCATCACAAACTAGGGACCAAACTGGGCTATCAAGGAGGCTTTCAGTTCATAATGGTCACGGGAACAAAAGCGATTTTCTTATTTCAAATCTTATTCGTACAGTAACGGAAAATGTACAAGCCTAGTAAGAGTCTCATTCACAAAAAAAAATGATATATTAAATTTCCCAACGTGACTTTAATTTTAAAAAGGCAAGACACACGTAAGAGGACCTGAAAACGACATGCATAACTAACTTTTGGAATAAAATCAACTGAAATAATTCCCTACCGGCACATAAGCCTATAGTAATAATTAAGACATACAAGAACGACCTTCCTCATCCAAACCAAAATGTATGTATCAAAATCCAACAAAAATGATTGAGCTAGACCTGAAACCAATATACATAACCGACACTTGCATCAAACAAACTGAACTAATCCTATCAAAATCATAATCTTAAAAGAAAAAAAAAACATTTCGAGAAGATTTACACCTTATAAAAATTCACAGTGAATAAAAATAACCATCCAAATTAATTTTTAACGCCAAAATCAATGACTCCGTGTGTTGTATTCTCAATGCCTTGCAATGAATATGCAGTCCACGGTTATATTCGTAATGTATTGCGATGAATGTGTAATTGAATCCTAACAATAATTGACACAAACATACCTACAAAATCCACAGCATCCTTTGCCCACACGTCCACCATATATCCAATGATCTACAGCACCAACATATAAGAGAAGGCAAGCGTTTTACCCAGTTAACGCCGCACGACAACGTCAATTGCCGATCACCCTACGCTGGGTCGAGAAAAACATAACACCAATTAGCAACAGCAGGCAGTTGCAGAACCTAATAACTAAACAAAATCTAACATAGACATTATTCCCAGTCCACGTCTGTAGACCATGTGGATTGCGCAGCTAGTTTCTCGATTCAAGCTGAATGGTATCAACCGTTCCCTAAAATAGTTCAACCGTTACGATCAACACTTGACCGAATGTGTTCCTATTTGAAACGTCTCGTCACCGGTTCCAATTACAATCAAAATGTTATGCATGGAGTGTTTCTTCTTTCATCTTCAATCATAACCGACATCAGCACGTTCCAGTGACCCAATATGTCATAAACTCAAAATACGAGTTTACCATTCAGAAAGATTGGCATCACCTAGCTTGAGGACAACAAACGTAGGAAAATGTTGCAGCAGGATGATATTGCAGAGAAAAGACATCGAGAATTTTTTTATAACGAATAACACCGCCTCAGATTTTAGTTCAGACTATTTTGCTAATCTGAATACGGCCCGTCGACCCGCTCCCTAAATCCTGCCTGTAATTCTTTAGGGCAGAAACCTTGCTGACCGCTGTGACAACACCCCCTCCCTACTGCTCCCCAGCCCCTCTTAAAGGGAGAAAAAGGGAGGGCGGAGACTGAACTCTTTTTTTTGTACCCCCGAGCAATAAACTGGAGACCGCAGCGTAAGAGGACACCGCTATCTCCCCCCTCCTCTCCTGTATGATTCCCGTCATGTTTATATTGGGAATTTTTGTGCGAGGGTTCACTTTTCCTGCCGGACTTGGCGGAGAAGATGCGAGATTTTTGGTGGGTTAAGTTACCAATAATCCATACAAGGCAGATGGCGGCGTACAAAGACCGCTTATCCACATGCATGCCAACTAAACCTTTAGAGAAGGCAGACAACGAGACAACCTGCCCGATATCGAATACAATAAAATAAATGGCTTCGAGCGTAAACACTCTTTTGAAGAAGTTGGAGTAGTCTTGTGTGGGTCTTCAAAGTCGGAAAATGTGAGTAAATCTTCTTTCAAAACTATTCTTTGAACTAATAATAGAGGAGTATAATGAAACCAACATTGGCCGGGATCTCAAATAAAAAATATAGCTTGCATTTCTGGATCAGAATCACGGACTGGGAGCACATCAATGATGGAAGAATTAAATTTACTACCTCAAAATGTGAGCAGACTTGTTCGGATCCTCTCTGAATAACACAGCTTCATGGATATAGAAGAACTCAACACAAACATTGTTAATAAACTATACATAGGAATTTTGAGCGCGCTCATACATAAAAGCAATTTCGACCAAAATACAAATGCGTGCCGGTTAGCAACATTACCAAAGAGGTTATTAATGCACACTGGTTCAATGTAAGGGCCCTATAAAGCCTTGTGGCAGCCTCGGAAATAATTTAGCAGCAGGCGCATAAAGAGTCCCACTGATGACGAAAAGCAGCGATCGGATTATAGTGAGTAAACAAGCTGGTTCAGGGGACGACAGAGCGCGGTATCGTGAGGCTGCAGCCACTGGTAGTGAGCCAGTGGGAGACATTGAAGCCAACCCATTTGGGTGGTGAAAGGGGACATTGTTAGCGCTCCTAACGGCAGATCAACTAATGCGAAAGGCGTTTAGATCACCTAGGTATAATAGACTCTTAGATAAATAATTGGAACAGAAGTATCAAATCACCTCCCAAACCTAGTCAACGGAGCCAATTCAAACACTGAAAGTGAGATCTACAATTTTCATCAACGTAATAAAACTATAATCGTATCACGTTCGGTTCTTCTTGTTTTCAAACGTAAAATTCGGAGAGTAGACAATGGGGAAAAAAATTGAATGATCAACTCTACCA
Source organism: Gammarus roeselii (assembly GCA_016164225.1). Taxonomy (NCBI): domain Eukaryota; kingdom Metazoa; phylum Arthropoda; class Malacostraca; order Amphipoda; family Gammaridae; genus Gammarus; species Gammarus roeselii. The sequence continues at coordinate 4,747 of SDVV010031807.1, forward strand.
ACACGAACAGTTGGGTGTCAGTGTATTTATCCGCTCTTGTATTGACCCGCGATAATAGAATGATCAACTCTACCAACACGAACAGTTGGATGTCAGTGTATTGATCCACGCTTGTATTGACCCGCGATAATTGAATGATCGACTCTACCAACATGAACAATAGGGTGTCAGTGAATTAATCCGCGCTTGTATTGACCCGCGATAGTTGAATGATCAACTCTACCAACATGAACAATAGAGTGTCAGTGTATTAATCCACGCTTGTATTGACCCGCGATAATTGAGTGATCAACTATTATAGCATGAACAGTTGGGTGACCCGTGATTGACAGAGAAGGAATGCGGCAGAGCTGCCTGGAGTGTCCTATCTTGCATCAGTTGTCAGGAGTCGACAGAAACGGAATTGCAGAATAAGCAACATGCTGATCCCTTCCACTGTCACGTAGCTATCATGCATCTAGTCGATGTTTGTGACATTCACTCAAAGACATGAAGCATCTCAACAATTGATGTCACATATCCAACAATTTTCAATAACTAATGCCAATGCCGGAACAAGATTGTTCTAGACATTGACAGGCTTTTAAAAAACATACTCCACGACAAGCTTCATCAACAAAATAATTTTTTTTCAACTACAGCTCTATATGATTATAAAACACAGATACACAGCTTGTTGGAAACATCTTCACCTTCTTTCAAAAGAAAGATTTGGTCACTGAACAGAACACCGACAAAATACATTCCCGACCGACCGTTCAAAGACAAAAGTTAGACCTTTTCGGTCCCCTTAGAACAAAACAGTCAACGGCCAACACCGGCCAGATAAGAAGACAAACATGACAGCTGGTCCGGGCCAGAGAAATTATGGGAAGCAACTGCTGAGATTAGTGCGGAGCAACGCCAGATAGGCGATAATCTAGACACTAAATATAGGGAGGGCGTCCAAGCCCCTTGTGGGACTGCACACGTGGGAGTTGAGAGAGGCTTCATTCTAGTTTTGAATATGAAATAGTCATGTGAGATCCTCATATAATAAATATTATACTAGAAATGATAAAAGTATTCGTAGAGATTTTTGCAACCGGTAATTAGGGATAGATATATAAAATAAAAGGTAACAGCGAGTTGTAATATAATAAACTTTTTGTCGTTTTCACCCATCCCGTTCCGTTCCAGACAAAAAAAAATTACAACATCGCCATTTTTAGGAAAGAGTTGAGTAAAGTGACGTTGTTTTCATTAACTCCAGAACGAAACATTTAGAAGGAAAGATGCAATGATGAAAAGAATAGGAATTTAGTTTTCGCTCCGAGGTGGCCTCATTCTATTCTCCAATTAGACGAGGGCAAAAGTAGACGAATCCCTTCCTTAATCAGCCAGGGTGGTGTCCACACCAGCAATATTTGGATCAAACAATGGTTATTTTACACCGCAACGACCAGGGAATACTAAAATGAATGCTCAAAGCAATGTTCAAACACAAAAATGAACTCAAATCCAAGCGATGTTATGGCTTTAGAATGTGAAAATAACTGGCGTGGACGCGCACCGTCGATTGGCACCAGTGTGAGGAAGTAAGGAATGAAGAGTGGGCGCTATCATGGGGGTGTAAAATGGCGAGTGGGCATTGTCTGAGGGACGTGAAGGAGAGAGTGGGCTTCATCGTGGGGGTGTGGAATTAAAAGTGGGGGTTGTCTGTCAGGAGCGGTGTGGGTGGATGAATGGGCGTTATCAAGGAATGGTGAAAGGAAGAGTGGATGTTGTCAGAGGTGTGTAAGAGAAAGTGAAGTGAGCGTCATCGTGGAGTGGAAGAAAGAGTGAGAGTTATCAAGGAGTGTAAAAGAATTGTGAGCGTCATCCAGGGATGTAAAATGAAGGATGAGCGTCATCAGAGAGGAGGTGTGAAATGACGAGTGAGCGTAATGAGGGGGTGTATGAGTGGAAATGAGAGTTATCAGGCGTGTGAAAGAGTGAGTGTCAGCATGGAAAAGGAACAGTGGACGTTGTAAAGGAAGGGTGACAGGAAGAGTGTATATCATCTGAGGTGTGTGAGAGGACCAGTGAGCCTTATCGGGGGTGTGGAATACTTGTGAGCGTTATCACGGGGCAAGAAATGAGAAGTAAGCGTCTTCAGGGAGTGTGAAAGAAAGAGTGGGCACTGTCAGGAAATATAAAACAAATAGTGAACGTCATCATGAAGGGAAATAGGATAGTGAGCGTAATGAGGCAGTGTGGGGAAAGATAAAGCGTAATTACAGAAGGTGTGAGAAGAGGAGTCGCCTCATCTCAAAGTGCGAAAACGTGAGTAAAAGGTATCAGAGTGTGTGGAAAAACATTTTTTTTGATCTAGGAGTGTGAAACGAAGAGTGGACGTTTTCAGGGAGTATGGCAGGAGGGAGGAACGTTAGAAAGGAGTGTAAAGGAATGAGGTGCGTTTTCAGAGGATGCGAGAAAGAAGTGTTAAGTAGTATCAGGGATTGTGAAAGAAAACTTGGCAGATCAGGAAGTGTAAAAGGACGAGTGAAATCTAACAAGGGGTGTGCAAGAAAATGTTTGCGTCTTCAGGGAGCGTGATACGATACGTGAGTTATCATTGGGGGTGAGAGGAAGAGTTTGCGTTTTCAAGCGATGTGAAAGAAAAGAGTGATAGCTATCAAAGGGTGAGAACTAATAGTACAGATATAGATACTAGGCCAAATCCCCCAGGGTGAGAGTGGCCGATAGCAAAGCGCATCACATAAACGCTCACACTCACACAACTTAGCCCTTTTGCTCTAAAGGGTCTGCTCGAAAACCCCACAACACACACTCTGGGACACGAGTGCGGTCAGAGGTCCGTGTCAGCAGCAGGGCCCGACAGCGTGACTGGTTTACCCATGCCGCGTCATGATGAACGCCAACCTCCAACCTTCCCCCCCCCTCGATCATCCCGTTTCTTAACGAGACGCCAAAGGCGAGAAAGCACTCTATACTCACGCCTATTCATTGCACGCTCTCTCGCTACCTCCACATTAAAGTCTCTCCTTCCCAACGCCTGCTTCACATCATCCATCCACCAAAACTTCAGTCTACCTCAAGGCCTACGGCCACTCGTCTCCGCCTTCATCACCTTTTTTACCAATCTCTCTCCATCCATCCTCACCATGTGCCCGAACCATGTCAGAACACGCGAATCGGCTCTGTCACCCAACTTCTTAACCATCCCCGTTCTGATTCGATCCACGTCGTTAGTGAACCAGTCTTTCAGCGACACTCCAGCTATGCTCCTCAAACATTTCATCTCGAGGACATTTAACCTTCTTCTCTCCTCTGCTCTCACCCAACAAGTCTCAGCTCCGCATAGCAGTTGGGACAACGACACCCTCATTCAACTCTCTCTTTGCTTCTAACCCCAACGTCCTGCAGCTCGTTACACTCTTCAGTGCACCCAACAATTTACACCCCTCCTTCACTCGCGACTTCACCTCAGTTTCCAGTAGTTCGGTCTTCTCCACATGGGAACCCATATACTTAAAACACTGAACTTCATCAAATATCTCTCCATTTAGGAGGACACTAATTCTGTTGGCATCAATAGTCCTCGAGCATCTCATTACTTTACTTTTGCCCATGTTCACGCGAAGCTTCCTCCTCACACACACTCTACCGAACTCAGACACTAGCCTACATAGATTCTTCTCTGAATCTGTCACCAACACCGTATCATCCGCAAACAGCAACTGGCTCAACTGCCAACTCCACCCATTCGCTTCCAGCAGCCACACGCGACGACCCAGCACACTCGCGTTCACCTCCCTGACCACTCCATACATATAGAGGTTGAACAGCCAGGGTGACATCACGCAGCCTTGTCTCAGTCCCACTTTCATTGTGAAACAATCACTCACCTCGCTTCCCACTTTGACACATGCTCGGCTGCCATATGGTATAATTGGGATAAGGGCGGAAGACTGGAGCACGAGAACGCATATAATAGGTTGATTTATTACACGGAAACGAACGGGGGAAGGTTAAGGCCGGATAAGGGTAAAACCAAGACTAGACTAACTCACATCATACAGTCTCACTCGTCGCAACGGCCTGACCGAAAACAGTGTGGACCGAAGTGTGGACAACTTACTGCCCTCGCTGAACATCAGTCGCAAGCAATCAAACCTTCATTCTCCTATCGAATTCTTCAAATCAACACACCAACGTAGATGATCAGCCCACCGCTGGTCAACCTAGATTTGCAAACGTACCCCAAAGCAACAACCCCAACCAACACGTACCGCCAAGAATTCTCGCGAATACTTGATGAACAGTACTCTGAGCACCGCCATATATACACTGACGGCTTCAAAACATCGGACGGAGTAGCAGCTGCCGCCGTAGGCGAAAGAACCTCACGTTTGGCCACCCTAGCCCAAGAGGCCTCTGTATTTCCTGCAGAGCTGCGCGCACTCGAATTGCCATCTCTATTAAAAAAAAGTGACCGCCTCCCAAATATGTTATATTTCCAGACAGTCTGAGCGTTCGCACCCAGCTGAAAACTCTGCACTTTGATCACCCGTGTCCTTCAAAAAATGTAACACGACCTATTCACGATGTCCGATACGGGCCAAGCGGTCGAGTTCAGCTGGAATTGGACACGTGGAAATAAGAGGAAACGAGCGCGCAGACTCCCTTGCTAAACGGGTGTCTACCCAGCAAGAACAATTCATCTCCCTATATTACCGAGGCTGGTTTCTAGTCATCAACTAACGTATAACATCACGATGGAACGACTCTTGGCAACAGAGTGGACAAAAACGCTTGCAGTTAGACCATCCGTGGGAGATGGGGAAAAACAGATTTACCAATAGGGGAGACCAAGTGTTCATTAACCGTTTATGCACGGGACACACGTGGATAACCCACAATCCCCTAATGGACGTAAACATGGGACCGGACGCACCACCATGCCTCTGTTGCCACCGAGTGACAATCAGTGTGAAACACTTCCTCACGAATTGTGATGCACTCGCAGCAGCCGGACGAGCCTTCTGGAGCCCCCCCCCCCTCCGTGCAACCTACAACGCCTGCTCACAGAAACAGTATGGCAGAAAAAAATGATCGCTTTCGGAAAACATTCCGTACTAAACGAAGTCGTGTGAAATTAACGAGGTTTGAATCCTTTCTGTTCCTGAACTCGCTGTCCTCCCTGCCTATTAATTTAGAACTTCAACTCAACTTCGCGCACGAAGCTGTGCAGAATCGACGGATCGTCGTGCCCTACGGAGGAGCACTCATTGACTTCGAGTGGGGCTCAGGTGGAAAACAGAAGAAACTACTACTACTACTACGTACATATTTGGTATCGCACATGTGTATCCCCATTTCCGATTCCATCACACGCTTCGCGAGAGAGTGGGGTGGTGAGCGTTTTCATGGAAGGGATGGGAAAAATTTCGCATTTACAATAGGCTAGTCAAGGCTTCAAAAGATCGCCAATAGGTGCCGTTATATATCGAAAGTCCAATGTCTCGACATATTGAACAATGAAGAATTGAGAATGTCCCCAGCAATGTCCATCGGTTTACTCCCCAACCTTAATTGTAAGTTAATACCAAATTTACCGAAACAGCAAATGTTGTCTTCAGAACAGTTCACGCTGACGAAGACTTGGTACGTATCATCTGTGTATTTCGGTTTTTATGCAATTTTGTCGACATGTCATTATACCAAAATAAATTTTGAATCCTTAAATCCTCGAACAAAACTGTGGACCCGAGTCAAAAGACTTACACGAAGCACGAAGAAAATTTACACCACGTTCTCCGACACATGTACAATATACGTCAGCTGTACGCAGCCTTCTCATATTAACATTACGATAGTGTATCGAAGAACGTATAAATATGCACACTCGGTGCACTGGCGTCGTCTTGCAGAGCCACCCACCGAAGGGACACTGTGATCCAATAGTGGGGCAGGGTTCACCTAGCCGAGCATAGGTATGGGTACCCAACCATTTTCCATACAATATCAAATAGAGTACGCTCCCTCAGACTTGTGCCTGCGGTGTCACGGAGGGGCCTGGCTCTATTGTACACAGCATGGCATCAGACCCCCATCGCCAGTAGCAGGGCCACGTACAGTGTGACGACAGAGCAGTCTCCGGGATGGTCCATGGTAAACTATTAGCCTTTTTTGATGTTGGAACAAACTAGAGGTCTGCACTGGCTAAAGTCGTCCCTATGAAACAGTTGCCAGGTGAGCTGAGGATCCGTACGGTGCGCCGGCAACTGTTCTCTCGCAGCTGGTGGCATCTCGGGCAAAACAACAAGAGCTGCAACAACGGCAGGAGCCCAAACAGAAGATTTTTTTTTTTTTTTTTTTTGCGGCTCATCTACTTCGACCTGCTAGAGGTGCGGTTCATCTGCTTCGACCTGCTAGAGGAGCGGTTCATCTGTTTCGACCTGCTAGAGGAGCGGTTCATCTGTTTCGACCTGCTAGAGGAGCGGTTCATCCGCTTCGACCTGCTAGAAGAGCGGTTCATCTGTTTCGACCTACTTCAGCCAAGCAGTCGGGCACACGTTCATTGCAGCTGCCAACTAGGGCCACATTGACGGCCCATACATTCAAGTTTTCCCATCGCTGAGTTTCTTGACTTGTTTTTATTTACTTTTAGCTGTTCAGTTCAGTATACTACACGTGGTTTAGTTAGTAACATTTATCTTTTTTTTTCCCCTGTGCCAAGTATATTTTTACAGCAAGTTACTCCTTTCATCATTC
>SDVV010031808.1:0-11505 GCA_016164225.1 Gammarus roeselii
CTGATACTATTAGCTGTTAGCGCTGATACTATTAGCTGTGATACTATTAGCTGTTAGCGCTGATACTATTAGCTGTTAGCGCTGATACTATTAGCTGTTAGCGCTCATACTATTAGCTGTTAGCGCTCATACTATTAGCTGCTAGCGCTGATACTATTAGCTGCTAGCGCTGATACTATTAGCTGCTAGCGCTGATACTATTAGCTGCTAGCGCTGATACTATTAGCTGCTAGCGCTGATACTATTAGCGCTGATACTATTAGCTGCTAGCGCTGATACTATTAGCTGCTAGCGCTGATACTATAAGCTGCCAGCACCGATCACCAGATCCCTGGGACGTCTCTTAGACGAGGTAACGACCATTTACGCTCTTCCACACCACCTATAAATCCAGCACGTATCCTGACCAGTTCTTTCAGTCGTGTGTTGTCTCTGCAGAATGAGTTTCTCCGGCAAACCATAGATATTAGTAAAGAGGCCTTGCAGTGCATCCCTGCAATGGACTCTAGTGCAACAGCTGAGATTGGCGGTCCGCGGAGAAAATGACTTGAACGTGGCTGTGATCGAGGGTGACTCAGCAAGTTTGCGCGTGTAACAACGGCGCTGGTGTCTTGTATTACAAACATTTCCTCCCAACATTATTTACGGCCCAACACTTCAGCCTAATTTTGGAGGAGTGCGTTGGGCGGCTGAGAGAGGGATATGAGGTGAGAGTGAGTATAATTCGGTGCTTCTTAACCGATCAGGAGGACACATTGCAAGTATTGGGCGGCTCAAAGAGGGACAAGAGGTGAGAGTGAGTATAATTCGGTGCTTCTTAACCGATCAGGAGGACACATAGCAAGTATTGGGTGGCTGAGAGAGGGACAAGAGGTGAGAGTGAGTATAATTCGGCGCTTCTTAACCGATCAGGAGGACACATTGCAAGTGTTGGGCCTCTTGAGAGTGAATGGAAGTACGCAAAGAGTGTAAGGATAAAAAGAAAAGGACATTATCCTGATACCGCTGCTCTTTTGTTGGACCAACGCTTCCCGTGACTCGTACAGCTCTGGAAAAATGCTGTACATGCGATCATTTAGAACAGTGGTCGCCAACCCCCGGTCCGCGGACCGGCACCGGGCCGTGGCGAAAAATAGTACCGGGCCGTTGAGACTGATTTATTTACCTCTTTTTTTATATGTCGCATTTTATTTGTGATTAAACGAATTTAAATTACCATGGTATTAAGTTTTTGGATGACAGTAGGTTGAAAGCCTTCTCAAGTGGAGGCGAGTGATCATTTTTTTTGTTGTACGGAATTTAATCATGAAGCAGACAACTTGAATTTATATTGATCTGTAATTACAGGCTCAATTTTTTTTTCAAACTATGTTAACGAAAAGTAACCTAAAGATTTGAAAAATAAATGCTAACCATACTTCATCTAAAATTTACATCGGTAAAAAATATTATAAGATGGACAGAAATTATAGCACTTATTGTCTATGAATATAAACTGTCAACAGACAATATATTGTTACATTCGAAATGTTGTTTTATTGAGACGGATAATATTATGAAATCAACTCGGATCTGCATTGATATCTGCTACCACATCGCTAATGTGTCAATAAACTTTTAAACCACTTCTTCACTGAAATTCCAAGAACTTGGATTAAAATTCACGTTTTTATTTATTTTAGAAAGAAAAAGGTAACAAAAGGGGAGAAAATGTGGAATAATTTTGTCAAAATATGAATATTTTTAACTTTACCATCACGGGTCAGCAGATTTTTTTTCAAACCTTCACCGGTCCGCGACGACAAAATGTTTTGGCACCACTGATTTAAAAGACTAAGCTTAACCTGGCTTTGATTTGGAACTTCAAAACGCGCTGCTTTGAAGAGTGCCCAGCATTTTAGATTTGAAGTCGATCTGAATTAGAAACCATGCTCCTAAACATGATCAAAGCATGTACGTCACAAACGTATGAAAAGTTGACCAATAGGAGGGAAGACGGCAAATGGTCGTAAACTTGAAATCGTTACGTGTAACATTTTGATGTTTTTCTGGCTAATATTGTCTATCATGAGGGCAGCTGTTGTAACGCGAGGTAGCGAGATGGATGCTCGACTATGCAATGTGACAGACTTTTGGACCTCTAAACTACTTGGCCCACATGCAGAGTGCTAACATTAGTTCCGGTACTTAGTACACAGAATGCCTGTATAAGTACTCTCCTTCAGTACAGTGTGTCTATATCAGAACCCCCTCCCCATGCATTCAGCACACGTGGGGCCTCTATTTGTAACCTTACTCTGTACACAGATGGCCTGCCTTGTACCGATGCCTCCTACACAGTACACATAGTGCTTGTATTACTCCGCAGTACACAGAGGGCCTGTGTTAGTACCCCTACTTGGCAATCATAGTGCCTGTATGAGGCCCTCCCCTCCTACTATTCGGTATCAGTGTGAATGTATGAGGACCCTTCAGCTACTAGATACACAAAATACCTGTGTTAGTACTCCTTCTCAGTACCCAGAATGCCTGTAAGAAAACCCTCTCCCCTAACCCCCTTCTTCAACTATTAGGCACTCAAGAGTGGATGTATGAGGACTCTCCAACTACCTGGTACACAAAGTACCTGTGTCAGTACCCCTTCTCAGCACCTGAGTGCCTGTTAGAGCGCCCCTCTAGCCAGCCCCGCTACCGTGTTACGGAGTCACAGTAGTGCAGTGAATGTATGAGGACTCTCCAGCTACCTGGTACACGAAGTGCCTGTGTCAGTACCCCTTCTCAGTACCTGAGTGCCTGTTAGAGCGCCCCTCTAGCCAGCCCCGCTACCGTGTTACGGAGTCACAGTAGCGCAGTGAATGTATGAGGACTCTCCAGCTACCTGGTACACGAAGTGGCTGTGTCAGTACCCCTTCCCAGCACCTGAGTGCCTGTTAGAGCGCCCCTCTAGCCAGCCCCGCTACCGTGTTACGGAGTCACAGTAGCGGAGTCACTCTCCAGCTACCTGGTACACAAAGTGGCCGTGTCGGTACCCCTTCTCAGCACCTGAGTGCCTGTTAGAGCGCCCCGCTACCATGTTACGGAGTCACAGTAGCGCAGTGTGTGGGAAACATTTCTCATACCCGGCCAACTAAGACATACCATTGTTAACCCATGTGTGTGTTTCGATTTGTTGAGGAAACCTGGTGTCGTCGGTTGGCATTCCTAAGGTGAGGGTAGGGGACCCCCGCCCCCATTCATCCCCGGTCTTTCAAACCGCTGTACTCAGTTTCCTTTCTCTCGAATCATTTCTAGACGTGTAAACAATTAAGACTGAAGTAGTATGGGTAAATGGGGATGAAGTAATGCAAAGAAGTATCGATTAAAATAAATATCTATGTAGAAGATGATGAGGTTATTATGGTACAGTAGCGAGATATAGTCTTTCGAGTGAAAGCGTTAAACCGTGGTCGGAGCCATGTAAGCAAATAAGCCTACCAACGCCACCGTTAAATGGCGTTGTATGCCGAAAGGTTGGCTCCCCCAATCTGATGGGGGCCGTTGTTGCTTTCGAACAGTGAGTGAAAACGGACGTGTGTGGCCGCGAGGTCCGACCAAATGGATAATGCTCCCAAGATCTTCAAGAAACGATTAGTTTTTAGTGACTAATCCCGACTAGTTATCAATCAGTGACATAGTGATAGTGAGGTAGGGAATTAAGGTAGTTTAGTTGAAGAAAATAGCAACTCCCATGACTTATCACTTTCGGACTTCTAAGATGGCCGCACATTTACCCATTGAAAACCTAAAGGTAATTGTCGCATTTGAATTAAGATACCAATGCCCCAATATCAGCCAGTTTGGATTGGGTGTTTCCAATCTCATTCATATTATGTGTAATATATGTAGTTAAAAATAAATAATAAGATAAAAGTAAAAAGGTCTGGCAATGATCGAAGGTGCAAAATCCCGACCACATGGTCCTTTCGAACCGGATCAATGTTTGACAAAAAAGGCAACTCTGGATTGCAAGTTGATTAGATCGGACAGAAGTTGGCTCCTCAAGACATTTTGTAGTTCATTTATTGCAAAAAGATGACTTGATCACCCGATTTGATTTGAAAGAAATTATTTGGGTGAGATTGAGAAGTTGTGATGTCTTCTTGGCATGCAAAATTGGCTTGAATAAAGCAAGAGTGTCCATAAGTTTTTTTGTGAAATTTATGATAACAATTTGTGAAGACGCAGGTTATGAGACAAGGTAAGTCCTTATTTAAAAATAATTTGTGAATTTAAAGTGTGTAATATTCCTTAAAGTAGCTGTATTTGTTATGAAATTCGTTTTTAGGACTGAAGTGGTCTTCAAATTTTTACATTTTGCATTGTACCACTGTAGCAAAGTGACTTTTTGCAAATTAACTGAAAAGAACAAAGTAGTCCTTGAGATAAATTGCATTGTTTCAAGATAGCAAAGAAGTGACTTTACAATTTAACTGAAAAAGACAAAGTAATCCATGAGTTAAATTGCATTGTTTCATGATAGCAAAGATGTGACCTAACAATTTAACTGAAAAGGACAAAGTAGTCCTTGAGTTGAATTGCACTGTTTCATGATAGCAAAGGAGTGACTTTGCAAATTAACTGAAAAGGACAAAGTAGTCCTTGAATTCACTTGCAATGATTCATAACTGAAAGAAGGTGATAATTTTCCGGTAAACAATTCTCAAGAACTGCGGCAGGAGTGATTGACAAGAAACGGGCGTTATTGTTGCCAGTCTATTCTTGCTAGTTTTTTTTCTGAGAGTTTTTAACTCTGAAAATTAGTTACCAGGTATAAGATTGTGCACAAATAAATATTGTCTGTTCAAGGTGACTAGAAGCGCAAAATTTCAGCGACTGGTGACTTTGCGTACCCGCTTGCGAGGCAGTCACTAAGATAAAGAATAAAATTAAAAGTGTTGTGAACATGTCCCATTCAGTGATGCAGAAAATCAAGACAAGCTGACGTGCTATGTTACCACTGTGGGAACATGTTGAGAAAAAGCGCATGCACTGCATAGGCAGATGCTTGAAGAAGTTAACAGGGATGATAACATTCCTCAAGAAAAAAATTCAAATCGAGGATAAAAATGTTGATTCATTGGAACCCTTGACTATCACCCTAGCGAAGGTCAGAAGATTAAGAATGGAAGTGCAGCCATCACCAAGTAGTGAAGCTGCTGCATCAGTAAGCAACTCTTCCTTAAGAAGTGTGAGAGTCAAGCTACCTACTCTAGAGATGCTGGACTTTAGTGGGAACATACGCATGTTCACCTCATTCTGGCAAAGTTTCAGAACCGTCCATGAAGATGATGAATTGGAACCTTCTGTAAAGTTTCAATACCTGCAAAGCAAGTTGAAGGGCGCTGCAAAAAATACACTGGCTGGGTTTGCTCCAACAATTGAGTCCTACCCACTAGCAGTTGCAATGCTGAAGAAGCTGTATGGGAACGAAGATCGCATAAGGATGGCACATTTGGATGCACTGCTGAAACAATTTCATCTCTGCTAGAGTACAGGCACAAGGTGGAAGTAAACCTTTGCCATCTGAAGACAGCAGGAGTAGACCTCAATGACTGCATTTACTGTTCCTCAATAACAGCTTACCGGATCTGGCGCAAACTACCGTCAAGGATTAAAGAAGCCTGCAGTAGGGGCAGAGACCCAGATGCTGCATGGAGTTTGGCTGAATTTCGAGACGCAGTGATGTCTGAGATCACTTAACTTGAGAACTGTGAGACTGACTTCAAGCCACAAGTAAACGGAGGCCGGAAGCCAAACTATCAAGGAAGTTCAAGGAGCAATTCCAATGGACATCATTCCAAACCACCTGATGGAAACTACCGAGGACATCAGTCAACTGTGGGATCCTTCCAAGTAGGAACATCAGGATGCACATTTTGTGCTGAAGATCATTCTCTCTATCGCTGTACAAGGTATGAAACAAATGAAGAGGGAAAAACTCGGGTATCAGAATTAAGATTGTGCTTCAAATGCCTGAAGTCTGGTCACCGTTCTGCTGAGTGCCCTGAGAGGGCACCATTCTGTAAGAACTGCAAGATCATCGGACATCACGGTGCACTCTGCTTCAAAAGAAACGAAAGTCGACGGAAGTGATGACAAACAAGCATCAAACAATGCAAAGTCTACAGCTGCACCAGCTGCCAGTTCTGTGGGAAATGCTCCCACTAGTGTAGCTACAGTGAATGCACTGGCAGTGGGCTGGGTGTGGTAAGGCGACCGCCCTACCTACAGATTTGGTTAGTTTGAAAACAAAGGATGGTATAAAACTCGTGAGAGCCTTATTTAACCAAGGGGCTCAGAGATCTTTCATCAATAAAGGAATCTTGAGGGATGATGACACTACATGTCGACACACCACCCTGACAATTGACGGTTTCAACAGCGAAGGAACTGAAGAACTTTATGACATAAAGAATGTCCCATAGAAGTGTCAACACATGAGAACATCTCCCTGGAAATGATAGAAGTCGACACTTTGGCTGAACAGCTTAACATGAGTGGAGTCAATGAACTAGCCACTCGCCTCAAAGCCAAGGGAAGAAACTTGGCTGATAAGTTTGAAAATACAGTCCACTACCCAGTTGATCTGCTCTTTGGAGCAGATTATTACTATGATTTTGTTTTTCCTGAAAAACAGGAAGGAATAACAATAATATCTTCGAAGTTAGGAGACCTACTGTCAGGTCCCATAAATGAATTTCAAAACAACACTCAAATCAATGTGATAACTGCCCTTAAGGTAGCAGTGTCAGACAAAGAAGCAGAAAAAGGATGTTGACCTATTGTGACGTTTGGACACAATAGGGATATCACCGGAAGAATCACACCCGGATGATAAGGCGGCTCTAGAGCAATTCAACAACAGCATCCGATTTTCAGATGACAAGTATGTGGCCAGGTTGCCATGGAAGGCGGCTCATTCCACGCTGCCAATTAATTATCGTTTAGCCCAAGGAAGGCTGGTGAGCAATCTGAAGCGTCTACGGAAAGAACCTGAACTGTTTAAAGCACTATGACAGTGTTATGCAAGAGCAACAACAAAGAGGATTCATTGAAAGAATAAGTGACATGAAGCCACCAGATGCATGTCACTACCTACCTCACCACGCTGTGAGAAAGAAATCTCCAACAACACCGTTGAGGGTGGTTTTTGATTGTTCAGCAAAACCACCTAATGATGCAGCAAGTTTAAATGATTGTTTGTACCCAGAACCATCCATGGTCCCAAAGTTACCTCAGATGTTGATGCGATTCAGACTGGGATCATTAGCTGCCTGTTCTGACTTTGCAAAGGCATTCTTGATGGTAGGGTTGGATGAACAGGACAGAGACTTCACAAGATTTGTATGGCCCAGAGATCCCATGGATCCTGACAGCCCCATTGACACCTATCGTTTCAAAGTCATCTTTTTTGGAGCCACTTGCTCACAATTTATCTTGAATGCAACAATTAACCACCACTTAGAAAAGTATGGTGGACAAAGGGACATAACAGACAAGATCAAAATAATTATATATGTCGACAATTTATTAGTAACAGCTTCAACAAAGGCAGGACTACAAGAATTCTATAGTTCATCCAAGAATATTTTGGGTGATGCTGGGCTCAACCTCCGTGAATGGGCTACCAATGACCCAGAACTCAAGGAACTGACGGGGAAAGAAGGTGAATCAGATGCCAGACCCATTGTTCCAGTTTTAGGACTCAGATGGGACACTGTACAGGACACTTTGATGATGACGCCTAGAGAGTTGGAAACGGGTAAACCAACAAAGATAATATTTCTCCGAGGATTAGCTGCACAATTTGATCCTCTTGGCTTAATGACTCCCATCACTATCGAGGCCAAGTTCCTAATACAGGAAATATGGCAGTCAAAGGTTGATTGGGATGAGGATCTCCCTGAAGCTATTGCAATCAAATGGGAAAAATTGAAGGGCGAGTTCACCAAGATGGGTGGCATACCTGTCAAACGCAACTCTGAGATAGGAAAATCAATGACCCTACACACCTTTGTTGATGCTTCCACAGTAGCATATGGAGCAGCTGTGTACGGAGTCAGTGAAGGAAAGGCCACATTATTGATGGCAAAAGGACGGATTGCAACCGAGAAGACACTTTCAGTTCCCAGACTGGAGCTGACAGCAGCTCTACTTAGCGAAGGCTCACTAAATATGTATGTGAAGCCTATGAAAAGGAAGTAAATGTTGAGGCCATACACATGTGGTCAGACAGTCAAGTGGCACTGGGCTGGATACACTAAACAGGCTCATTAGAAGCTTACATGCAGAACAGGAAGACAGACATCAAGAAATTTTTTCCCCAACGCTAATTGGCATTATGTTCAGACAAGTCAAAACCTAGCTGACTTGATAACACGAGGAATCAAGTAGAGCCACCTGTGGTGGCACGGACCAAAAAATATAACGGAACTACAGGAGTGGGAAAACTTTCCTGCACAGGTGCAAAGTGTGATACTAAATAGTGCAGAAGAGCTTCCACCCCCAGAGTCTTTCCTACTATCAGTAGCCAACCGATGTAGCACTTCCAAAGAATTAATAACCACCTTTTGGTGGGTAAAGAGGTTCATTGAGTGTCTAAAGTTGAATGTGAGTAACCAAGGTAAGAACAATAGAAGGTCAAAGAAACAAGGTAAAGAACATAAATTGACACTCGATGAGATGGAATGGGCCGAAGATTGGGTAGCAAGAGAACTCCAAAAAGAGGAGTTTGCGGAGGAGATAGAATTCTTTCGCAAACCAAGTCCCAAGGGTATCACTCCATTAATGAAGCAGTTAAATTTAAGCATCAAAGCTGACAAGCTAGTTGTGGTGAGCAGGATCACAGAAGCCGAGATTGAGGACTCTGTGAAGCATCCAATCCTGCTACCTACCAAACATAGGATCTCAAAACTTATCATTAAAGAACAACACAATGTCAAGGATCACATAGGAATAAACCACGTCGTGGCCAGCCTGCGTCAACGATGGTGGATCCCCAGGGTAAGACAAAAAAACAAGGAAGCAATAAGGAATAGCATGCAGTGCAGAAGAGAACGTGTGACACTACCGTGGACCACCAACCCCTCCCCTTCCAGAGCACAGGGTGAGTCAATCTCGTCCATTCGCTGTAACAGGTGTGGACTATGCCGGTCCCCTTTATGTGAAAGAGGAGACACTAATCGAAAAAAGGTACATTGCACTGTACACGTCTGCATCGACGTGTACACTTGGAGGCTGCTAAGGATCTGTCTGCAGAAGCCTTCCTAAGAACTCTTCAACGGGTTTCTGCTCGCCGCTCCTATCCTCGAATGTTGATTAGTGACAAGGGATCAAACTTTGTGAGCTCCGCTAAAATACTCCAGAGTTGGGAGGAACAACACAGAGTTTGGAGCACTCTGAATCAAAACAAATGCATGTGGCATTTCAATCCTAGCAGGGCCCCTTGGTTCGGAGGCTTCTTCGAGAGAATCGTGAAGATGGTCAAGCTTTGTCTACAGAAAACGTTACACAGAGCCATGGTGACCGAAGATGAGCTACACACCGCACTCTGCGAGATAGAAGCGGACCTCAATGATCGTCCGCTAACTTCTATCTCAGACTCAGTTGATGATGATCAACCGCTCACGCCTTCCCAGCTGATGCTCGGACATCGTCTGGACAGCGCTCCAGTGGCAATACTGGAGCCGGAGGAAGAGCAAGATCCCTCCATTCTTAAAGCAGAGCTTCTAACACGACGTCAAAGGAATGTACTGAAGATTCTGCATAGTTTCCAGACAAGGTTTAAAAAAGAATACCTAACCATACTGCGGCATCATGCCGTGGATGCCAGGGAAATCGTTGCACCGAAGGTGGGTGACATAGTTCAGATCCACGACGAAGTTTCCAGTCTGATATGAAGTCTGGGAAGGATCATCGAGACCCACGCAGGCAAAGACGATCACTTGAGAAGCGTGAAACTCAAAACCCGTGGAGGCACCATCAGTCGACCGGTGACTCTGCTGTACCCACTAGAGGTGCAAGCGGTGGAACCCGTTGAGAGTCCACCAGAGTCGCAGAGTCAAGACTCGACGTCGCCACATCAATTAGGCACCGAGCGTGGAAACGAAGCGCATTCCACCGTCAACGGCACCGGGACATTCCCATTCCCACAGATGCAAACGAGGCAAACGCTGCCCGACCAACTCGGAAGGCAGCCTTGACCGCTGGTCGGCGTATTGCCGCTCAACTACAATAAGTGCCAATACGCCTTCTTCTTAGGTGGGAGTGTGGGGGAAACATTTCTCACACCCGGCCAACTAAAACATTCCATTGTTAACCTATGTGTGTGTTTCGATTTGTTGAGGAAGCCTGGTGTCGCCGGTTGGCATTCCTGAGGTGAGGGTAGGGGAACCCCCCCCCCCTTCATCCCGGTCTTTCAAACCGCTGTACTCCGTTTCCTTTGTCTCCAATCATTTCTAGATGTGTAAACAATTAAGACTGAAGTAGTATAGGTTGATGAGAAAAAAGTAATGCAAATAAATATCTATGTAGAAGATAATGAGGTTATTATAGTACAGTAGCTAGATATAATCTTTCGAGTGGAAGCGTTAAACCGTGGTCGGAGCCATGTAAGCAAATAAGCCTGCCAACGCCACCGTTAGATGGCGTTGTATGCCGAAAGGTTGGCTCCCCCAATCTGATGGGGGCCATTGTTGCTTTCGAACAGCGAGTGAAAACGGACGTGTGTGGCCGCGAGGTCCGACCAGATAGATAATGCTACCAAGATCTTCAAGAAACGATAAGTTTTTAGTGACTAATCCCGACTAGTTATCAATCAGTGACGTAGTGATAGTTGTAGACTAACCTGCTATGAGGTAGGGAATTAAGGTAGTTTAGTTATAGAAAATAGCAAATCCCATGACTTATCACTTTCGGACTACCAAGATGGCCGCACATTTAACCATGAAAAACTAAAGGTAATTGACTCGTTTGAATTAAGATACCAATGCCCCCAATATCAGCCAGTCTGGATTCGGTGTTTCCAATCTCATGTTAAGATTTTCAGTTCAGGGTTGCGAATAATTGGGTAAATCAAGGTTGAATGAAGACACATTGGTTTTATATTTGTCTTTTTGTAGTAGTTGACAAGGCAAAGGTTATTCTAACAACAGAATACTGAGTATAAACACAAGTCACACAAGTGATTAACAGCCAAAGATATGTAACACGCGTAAGACGCGTTCGCTGAGGTAGAGTCGGGGTGTGTGCCTACAGCGAGGGGAGTGTGGTGTGTGTCAGTGGGTTGGGAGGCCGACGACCGATGATGAGAGCCGCTGCCCAGAGAGTCTGGGGTGTGAGTGCCTCGTCTGTGAGTCGGCTGCCACCGAGCGCTAAAAAGGGTGGGCCCCTGATCATGAAATTGAAGAAGCTCCTCCAATCGGGAGAAAGGATTGTACCTTTGGACCAGCTAAAGAGGCGGGCCTT
>SDVV010031809.1:0-11505 GCA_016164225.1 Gammarus roeselii
GCGCGAGGCGAGGTCACGATCACACGTCCCGATCACATGGCGTCACGAAGGAAGGATGTTATGAGCGTAGGGAGCGCGAGGCGAGGTCACGACCACACGTCCCGTTCACATGACGTCCCGAAGGAAGGACGTTATAAGAGTAGGGGAGTGCGAGGCGAGGTCACGATCACACGTCCCGATCACATGGCGTCACGAAGGAAAGACGTTATGAGAGTAGGGGAGCGCGAGGCGAGGTCACGATCACACGTTCCGATCACATGGCGTCACGAAGGAAGGATGTTATGAGAGTAGGGGAGCGCGAAGCGAGGTCACGATCACACGTCCCGCTCACATGGCGTCACGAAGGAAGGATGTTATGAGAGTAGGGGAGCGCGAGGCGAGGTCACGATCACACGTCCCGCTCACATGGCGTCAAGAAGGAAGGACGTTATGAGAGTAGGGGAGTGGGAGAACCAATTGGGCGGGCAGACGAGGGCCCCGGCAGCGCTGGAGCAGTGCACGAGGAGAAGAGAGACATTAAAGGGCATAGCGTAAAAGTGGGGGAGGGGAGGCGGTCGGACGTCCCACCAGAAGAGTGGGGGCAACAAAAGAGCGAGGGTAGGAGAGAGAACATAAGATAGATAAGAAACGGCCGCAGTGAAGGTAAACGAGATATGCAGGTGGGGAGAAACGAAGTGGTGCTCGATTCCTTTCAGTGCGCTTTGATGTCCCAGCATTTCTCACTGCTGTTCCATCATTTGATGTGTGTTTTGGAGCCCATTCCAGTGGGGATCTCACTACTCCTCTGGTGTTCCATCTCTATTGCTGTAGCGCCATTCGCTTCTATTTAAAAAAAAAACTGCATGGAACAAAGAAAACTGAGGACGACAAGTGAAAAAACAAGCAACAATGAACAAGTCTCCAAAACATCAGGAAAAAACAACGGAAAACACAGAGATAACATTTGACAAGCACAGCCACACCAATAATTCGCCCAAAAATGCAACACGTGTAACTTAAGAACTAGGGTCTAGGACCAACAAAGCGAGAACGTGAGACAACCATAGTCTTGGCCGGGCTTGCAATAAGTTTAATAGCATATGCACAATATTTCATCAAGTCCTACGAGAGATCTTTTACGAAGGCCCTCCGTGACAGGCAAAAGAATACGCAGGATAACAAGGGCTACCTAGCCAAGGTGAATATCACCTGGTAGTTCAGTAGCTAATTGTTGACAATCGAGAAAGTATTAGCAGCGTAATGAACAAACAAAATCGGTGAAGACACTACCCAAGGGTAGAGTTGTTACGACATCTACCACAAACCAGGGTTAATAGTTTGCTGAAAATTGTTAATAAAGCTCTGGTTGCCAAAGAGGAACAATTGGAACCAGAAACATATACATTTCCGTTTGAGTTGTATACAACATATATTGTAGGTACCACACACAAATAAACAAACTTCAAAATGTAACGATAGAGCATTAGCCTGAGCAAAAATACAAAGTGTTTATAAAAAAGGTAACAAGTGAAACACTCAACGAAATCAACATCGTATGACATTTTAAACTTAGAAATTGTTGAATAGATTTAAAAATAGTACATTCAACATGCTTTAATGCATTAAATAAAATAAAAAATCTGCTTCAAATTGGGATTTATTCTTATGAACGCAGATCTGAACCCTTCGACTGAACCATGCATGCAACTGCACGTTAAACCTTTTTCTTGCTCAAACATATCGCGACTTCGCCAAGCAGCTTGTGCAGATATACAGTCGTTAGCTTGCGTTCGTGAACAATGGATTCTATCTCCCCCCCAAACCCAGTGGACGAGCGGCCAAAGGTCGGGGCTAGCTCGTTCGACGGTTTGTTATTCGATACGGAAGTTTGTCCGATAAAATGTCGCGACAATCGTTGGATCAGTGGGCACTGATAACTCGAAACATCACTGGTAACAAGACGCTCGTTGGATCAGTGAGCAAGATTATCACCCGATTGATAGTAGAATTCCTCCGACCTAACAGCTAGCTATAATAAGGTTATTCAGGTACTTCTCGATAGAGTTCTACTATATCAACAGGATGGTACTCCTGCTCACTGCTTCAACGAGGGTCTCGCAGTTTTATAGGACAAATTTCCGGAGCGAATGATCAGCCACCGAACAAAACAGCCTTCGCTTGTTCATAGCCCCAACCTCAGCAAGCTCGACTACTGGTTTTGGGGAGAAATGGCATCCATTGCTCACGAACGCAAGTCAATGACGATTGAATATCTGAAGAAACTGCCAAGCCAGGCCGCGACAGGAAGCAGCAAGGAAAATGATCGGCGTGCAGTTGCACGCTTCATCAGAAGGGTTCCGATCGGCGCTCATAAAAATGTGACTAGTTTTGAATCTGAAATGTTTTCGCCATTAGATGCAATAAAACAATTCAAGTTTTTTTTTATTTAATCCATCCATTCAAAGTTAAAATGCCATATGATGTCGATTTTATTAGGCGTTACCATTGTTAAACAATTTATGGGCACCCTGTTCAATGTTGTACGAGCAAATAGACTAACTACAATCAAAAAAATCAAAGGAATACTAAGAAATGTTTCCATTGAAGGTGCGCTATGAATGTTTAAAATACACAGGAGATTAGGTTATGCACTCGGAGCACCAAACACTAGGAGCATCACACACTAAAACATCAAAACACAGACGCATCATACACTATTAGCATCATACACTAGAAGAGTTTCTACGTCACACAGTAGAAACTACGTACACTAAAACAATCATACACTAAAAGAATCAGGCACTAGAAGCATCATACACTAGAAGCATCAAACTAGAAGCATCAAAACACAGAAGCCTCATGCACATAAGCATCATGTACACTAGAAGCGTCACACTTTAGAAGCATCGTACACTAAAACAATCATACACTAATAGCATCACGCACTAACAGACATCACACACTAGGAGCATCATACACTAGCAGCGTCACACACTTAAAGCAACACACACAAGAAGAATCATACACCAGCTTGGGGGTCGAGTGGGTAACGTGTCTGGCTCTATTCACAACATATGTCCTTTGGGAGCGGAGATTATAGGTTCGCGCCTACCTACCCCCAAGCGAGACACTCTGGCCGGTCTCTTAAATGGTAAAGGCCAGCCCATAAACGCCGTAAGTAAAAAAAGGCTATCAGGTGGCAGCCACTCTGCAACCAGCAGTATAAGCGAAAATCTCAAAATTACTCAAATTACTCGAAGCATCACAGTGTTCCGTCGCGAGCCCCAGCAGCAAAATCTCATGTGCTCCCCGTCCAACAGGATTATTTCAGCGTAATGATACCAGCCTTTAGCTGAGGAGCGCAGACAATTGAGAGTAATTCAAGACTAATAAGGGTCCAATTCCCCGAGAAAGTCCCTGCTCGAATAAACCAAGGAACATTCCTTTCACTTAATTTCTCTTCAACTAGGAAACATTCCCTTCACTTCATTTCTCTTCAACCAGGAAACATTCCCTTCACTTCATTCCTCTCCAAACAGGAAACATTCCCTTCACTTAATTCCTCTTCAACCAGGAAACATTCCATTCACTTCATTTCTCTTCAACCAGGGAACATTTTCTTCACTTCATTTCTCTTCAACCAAGGAACATTCTAACTTCTTTCACTTCATTTCTCTTCAACCAGGGAACATTCTTATTTTCTTCCATTTATTTCTTTTCAACCAGGGAACGTTCTAATTTCCTTCACTTAATTTCTTTTCAACCAGGGAACATTCTAATTTCCTTCACTTTCATTTCTTTTCAACCAAGGAACGTTCTAATTTCCTCCATTTCTTTTCAGCCAGGGAACATTATAATTTCCTTCACTTCATTTTTTTCAATCAGGGAACATTCTAATTTCCTTCACTTCATTTTTGACCGCCGTGGCCGAGTGGTTAGAGCATCCGACTGCAGTGTCAGCCTCTGGTGCTGCATGTCGCGAGTTCGAGCCTCGTCAGGGACACGGCTGTCATGTGGCGGGGAGATTAGACGCCTCCCCCCTCTGTGTCTGCCTAACTTAGCCACCCTCCTAACTACGGGAAACGGCTGTATGTCTATACATACATACGTACATATATACATTCACTTCAGTTCTTATCAACCAGGGAACATTCTAATTTCCTTCAATTAATTTCTTTACAACCAGGGAACATTGTAATTTGCTTCACTTAATTTCTTTACAACCAGGGAACATTCTAATGTCCTTCACTTTATTTCTTTTCAACCAGGGAACATTCTAATCTGCTTCACTTCATTTCTTTACAACCATGGAACATTCTGATTTCCTTCACTTCATTTCTTTACAACTAGGGAACATTCTAATTTCCTTCACATCATTTATTTTCAACCAGGGAATATTAATTCTCGAGGGGAGCGCGAAAAACTTTGAGGTCTCACGCATTACTTTGACGCCCAGAGGTTTCCCGCACTGATACGGAGCGCGTGAACGAGAGGTCTTACGCATTACTTCTGCGACCAGAGGTTTCACGCACTGATACGGAGCGCGTGAACGAGAGGTCTCACGCATTACTTCTGCGACCAGAGGTTTCACGCACTGATACGGAGCGCGTGAACGAGAGGTCTTAAGCATTACTTTGACGCGTTGAGGTGTCACGCATTACTTTGACGCGTAGAGGTCTCACGCATTACTTTGACGCCCAGAGGTTTCACGCACTGATACGGAGCGCGTGAACGAGAGGTCTTACGCATTACTTTGACGCGTTGAGGTGTCACGCATTACTTTGACGCGTAGAGGTTTCACACAATGATTTAATGTGTGTGGACGAGAGGTCTCACGCATTACTTTGACGCGTAGAGGTTTCACATAATGATTTAATGTGTGTGAACGAGAGGTCTCACGCATTACTTTGACGCGTAGAGGTTTCACGTATTGACATGAAGCGAGTGAACGAGAGGTCTCACGCATTAATTTGACGTGTAGAGGTTTCGCTCACTGATATGGAGCGCGTGAACGAGAGGTCTCGCGCATAAATTTAGAGTGGTTGAAAGACTCACGCACTATTTAGAGCGAAAGCATAAAGCCCGACGCATTGTTTTGGAGCGCGCGAATGAGGTGTCACGCAATAAATTGAAGCGAGTGACGTCGAAAGGTCTTGCGCATTAATAAGCAGCGCGTGAATGAGGAAAAATGAATAATTTGAAAAGTTCCCGTGTCAGGAGCAAGCAGCAGCAGCAGACTCGACTTAGAAGCAAGAAACTTGGTAATGAGGGCCAACGTGCTGCAGCTGCACCACATGGGACCATGCAGCGACATCGGCAACAGCTGTGACTCGACACAAATGAGATGACGTCTTCATAGGTCAGTCATGAAAAAGTCAAATCAACCTACCGTGGGTTTGTCATAGTAGAAACATACAGGGTTTAATAGTGCAAACATAATAAAACACATTTTATCAAAGAATAAATACCACATTGCAGTACACTTTAGATGATTTTGCATTCATCTTCCTGGAGGTGCAATTCATTGTGTCATTTTTGATCATCTAGCTATCTATAAACTGTGATATTTTAGGCCTGGAATATATTCAACATATCTTGTCTCGCGGTAATGTTCACGAGTGAACATTGAAAGACCTGGCTCATTCTCAAACATGAAGAGACTTTCTTTCTAACAGCGTTGAAACAAAGATTCGAAATTTGTGCAGAGATGGTAACAAGTATGCCACGAGAGTAGGTAGCCGAGTATGCCCCGGGAAAGGAACAATAGAGAAGACGTCGAATTGCTTCAACCAACCAACTGCTAGGATACACAAAAAAAAATCACGTCTTCATAAGGTAACCTCAGGGAAGGATTGGCCGACGCTAACGAGTCTTCAATAAAAGACACCGTCCGCCACAGCGGAACGATCATGTCTCCCAGCATCGCCTGTGACTCCTAAAAAAAAAGTCTTGATTTGTCAACAGGATCTCCTCTTCAAGATCCTGTTGACAACGACCCACCATCCAAGGGGGCGTCGGATAGTGGACACACAGCTACTGTCGCAATGAACATCAGGCGTGGGCGAGTGTTATGATGGAAAGGCAGCATGGCCAAGTTCAGAGCACGATCTGCGTATGGTAACCCAGTGATATGAATCGTCAAACGCCGTGCATTATTGACGAAGCCATAGCATTTTGAAGACGCTTGGACAAGGGTTATGATGGACAGGCAACCAGGAAGGCGGGCGGGTGGACGGATACACTTTTTTGAAATGAGAGTCGAAAACCTTTTCGATTGATATACGACATGTCTTTTGCTGTAAGCCCAGAGCACTGAGGAAAGAATGTCTTTCCGCTGGGTCTAGGAGACATAGTTGGAGCTGTGTCGCTACGGCCGCTTCAAAGTTCAGTTATGGCTCCTAAACCAGTCAAAGGAAAAATAAAAAAAAATAGCATCCATCAACTGATTTTCCGCCTTTAAAGACCGCATTACTCCAGGCTGTCTCCTCAGAAATGACTCTGGGCATGCATGCTCTCTATCACCGTCAGTGGGATAAGCTATTGCAAACCGCTAACAATATGCGCTGTATCATGCTCGCCCTGCAATCAAATACTTTCATCGTATACACGGCTTGATTGAACGCCAAACATGTGGAGACTTAAAGAGAACTGCGGTAGAAAAAATTTATTCCGTCTACTGTAAGGGGCAACCTGCTTGGTGGTGGTGATGGTGGTGGCTACAACGATGGCCCGGTGTACCGCGGCCTCGAGTTAAGGCCTTTATGAGCAGCCTCGACTTGGCTGACGGCAATCATTAATTCTCAAGCAGAAATAACCGTATCACGGATACAAGCAAAGGAGCCAAGAGGTGTGGCTCACACATTCAATGCATTTTGAGGATTACCATTAATAAGATGAATTGCTGCTTGCATTGCTAATTCCATCTTAGCATCCGGTGTGTTTGGATACTGCGGCCCTTGGTGCGTGCGGTGGTCGCGACACCCGCAGGGAACGATCAGGTCGCCGCCAGTCTCCGGCCGAGAGAAAAGGACCCTAAGCAAACAAGTGTGCCAGTTTTGCCTGCTTTCCTCGACATTGAACGAAATATGAGGGTTACCAAAGTAATTTGAAAATTCAATTTGGAGACATTTCATAAATTAACTGACAGCAAATCAATG
Organism: Gammarus roeselii; assembly: GCA_016164225.1. Taxonomy (NCBI): domain Eukaryota; kingdom Metazoa; phylum Arthropoda; class Malacostraca; order Amphipoda; family Gammaridae; genus Gammarus; species Gammarus roeselii. Next base: position 7,137 of record SDVV010031809.1, read on the forward strand.
CCATTATAGAATAATACCCATGCCAATACGACCATATGAGATTCAATAGAACCAAAATAGACAAATTTTCGTAATACAAACAGTATCTGAATACATTGGGAAGACCGTCAATTAAAAGTTCAGTTCAGATACATTTGCATTATTCTTTGTTGAGCCCCTTCCGGCCAGTAGAGAAAATAGAGCAATATACTGGATCACTTACCTCTACATTTAGTGTAGGAACAGTATAATAATTTTATTTGCAAAACAAATATCAGAAACTAGTTTTGAGAACAAACTTCCAAAATAGGTTGTCTATCGTTCAAATCCTGAGCAGTGGTTTGAAAACATCAGCCATGTTGATGGTTACTAAGTCCCATGTTCAGTATCACTCCGCGATTGGCTGGGGCATGGCTATTTGCAGGTCAACTATAAAACGAGTTTTACGTACAAATGCGCGGTCAAATCAAAATGGGTATCAGCACATCAACTTTACAAAGGGAAAAGAAGGCATCATCTGAAGCAATATGAACTCGATCAGGTATAATAGTACTGATTGCAAATAATAGACACCCAACTGAGGTGTGTCATACACAAGACGATCGCACCAGCACCATTTTATCTGGAAACTGTTAATTGGAGGGATTCTAGCTTTATGCTAGGCACAGATTGTAAGCCGATATCTAAATATTCATTACTTATTTACCAGAGCCTTTCTTTTATGAGTTTCGTGAAAATGTTTCTGTATTTTCGTCGCTTCGACTCTCACTAAATTTGATGCACCTAGAGAGGGCATTTTTCATCATCCGCTCTTCTCACAAACTGATCGGCTTCTCGCAGCATCCTTCAGACTGAATGCTTCAGTTGCAACTTTTTGTCAAAATACGCAGTCGCTTCTAACTGTTTCAGCCACTTCGTTAGTGCCGCTTCTCTTCGCGCTGAATGTGCCTGATACCGCACCCGTGCACCGCCTCAGCTACTCATCACTGGGCTGGTTAGGTTTACCTTATGTACCTGTGAGCACACCTTGTGCACTTCATCGTGCACTTTGTGAGCAGCCGCTACCTGTACGTAATCTCACTGCATCGGTGACGGACTCGTTGAGCAACTACAGGTTCCTATGACATATTATCTCAGTTACTGATAAGCCGCTATCTAATGTTGCTTGTCCGTGCGAAAAGATCATCTTCATGAATTATTTGTTATTATTAAATCATTCATTTCCATCATCTGGCAATGGATTTTCAATTTATCTTATATAACACAAAACTTCATTATCATGTACACTATTTGAATTAACGTAAACGAAAATTCAATTGAATTCGTCGCAGCTCATCGCTAGTGTGCCGCCGGTTCTTATTTTATGCAACTAATTATAAATTGCAACATTATAATCAATGATCAACAGATAACGTATTTATTGAGGTAAGACTCAGCAATGCCTGGTGATGGGAAATCAATACTTAATGAGGTTGGGCAATCGTGATTACATGAGGTGGGGAATTCACGAATACATGGGGTGGGGAATTCACGAATACATGGGGTGGGGAATTCACGAATACATGGGGTGGGGAATTCACGAATACATGGGGTTGGGAAAATCGCGAGTATGGGGTTAGGAGCTCCTGAGAACACGGGGTTGAGAGACTAACATATATCGCTTATATATTGTAAATATGTCTCTAAACACTTGTATGAATAAAGAGGGGAATATGCGACATAAATTATTCATGAAGTATTTACATAACACTGAATATCTACACTTCATAACCGCTAGGAAATGAATAAATAATTGACTATCAGTATAATACAATACTGGAGTACAAAAGTGGGATGAATATGCTTCTGTTATGGAAGATAATGCACAATATAAGTTCATGTGACAAGGATTGAATCATCAAAAATGGTACGGTGATTGGTAGAAATAATTCAAATAATTATATTCTCATTGCAACAAATTATAAATTACAATATTATAATCAATGACCAACAGATAACGTATTTTTTGGGATGTGCGTATTCAGCGTTTGAATGAACAACTTTCAGAAGCTGCGATGGATCAGGATAACCGCATCCAAATTACTAGTTCAAAACTGAAACAAAACGCCGGTCTCCAGGGTTCAAGTAGCGACAGCTCATTAACTCGATCATCAAAAACTATGTGTCTTGGATGAGTACAAGTGCCGTGCTTTAGCAATTTCTGTTACATAATAAACTATCAAAATATGCCAGCGCAAATGAGCTAAGCAGCTCTCGTTTGCGTCTGATAATACAACATTTTTACCTTCAAAAAACAAGGATGAAATACATTTCTCAATGACACTTCAAACATTCATGGACAAATATTTTTTTTAGTGCATAATTCAAGATTTTCCAAAGCGTTTGTCAACTCTGAATCTGTATGCGGTTCCGAAAAGTGTACCTTGTTAGCAGCAGAGCGATCGAAGGAATGCATACAACATTGGAAGTCATCCAGCAATTCAGTTAGCACGTCAGGAAATAACTGATCCAACAGGAGCGACATGTGCTCCTCCGGCTATTAGAAGTTTGCACAATATATGCCTTTATATTCAACATCGATTAAACACTGGATGACTATTCACAATAGTTTAATAAGAGTTCTACAGGGGGGCGGTCAAGTTCTAATTTAGATCCTTTATTTAGTTACTGGGTAAGTGAAAACTACTCGCGAGAGCTAGACGAGAAACTCCAACAGGCTGTTCACGTGACATGATCGATTAAACAGAGCAACGTTGCAAACAAAGTCTTCGTCTTGAACCCTCGTGTGCTCCAGGGCACAGAACACAAAAGACGTCGGAGGAGGTATCGGCATGACCCATACACACTGGACTGCAGCCATACACCCACCAAAGGTCAACTGGCAGAAGGAGAGAGCTGCCACGAGCGTAGGATACGGCAAGCGAACGGGTACAGTCGAAGACGAAAAAAATTGTAACAGAAAGAAACGTTGTGTGTTAAATTCCTCGACCAAAATAATGTCTTTCCTAAACCACAATGCTGATCAGTACCACACTGCAAACATAACTACATTGTGGTCAAGGAAGCGTTATTTGGTTGAGCACGTGTGCAACTGGGAAATGGCGTGCCTCCAGTCAACGCCATGTATGGCGGGCAACGGGGCAGCACACCTTTTGCGATCCGGACCCCGTGTGCCCCTCTCGCCTCGTGGGACAGTTGCAGTACCCCGCTACAAGGCACGTTGCGCGTCTTAATTGGCAGGCTTTCTTGCAGTGATGCAGGCATGCAGTACACAGAGAGGCAACTGGCGCTGTTCTTAGACTTTGGTTGCATTTACTCAGACAAATACAAACTGAGACCAGAATGAGTGAGCATAATTGGGAGGCCTTAAGTAAGCAGAGTTTATTACAGTGGAACTTGATCACACTTTTGGATCGATGAAAACTCCTTGGCATTTTCAAGCATTGCCGTCGCATAAAACTGCAAGCAAATAAAACATGCAGTTAAGGGTTTGGATGGTCCTGTTCTTTAATCAACTGGCGAAGCCTCGGTTTTTTGAAAACCCTTAGCTCACACAAAAATCAGGATTGGAGCGCTGCGAATTTTGCTGATCTTAAATGTCAAGCCATGCTGCGGCATTATTGGTGAGGCTCAATCATTTTGAAATGTGGCTCGTGTACAAGGAGTGAAATGCGGCTCGTGTACAAGGAGTGAAATGCGGCTCGTGTACAAGGAGTGAAATGCGGCTCGTGTACAAGGAGTGAAATGCGGCTCGTGTACAAGGAGTGAAATGCGGCTCGTGTACAAGGAGTGAAATGCGGTTCGTGTACAAGGAGTGAAATGCGGCTCGTGTACAAGGAGTGAAATGCGGCTCGTGTACAAGGAGTGAAATGCGGCTCGTGTACAAGGAGTGAAATGTGGCTCGTGTACAATGAGTGAAATGCGGCTCGTGTACAAGGAGTGAAATGCGGCTCGTGTACAAAGAGTGGAATGCGGCTCGTGTACAAGGAGTGAAATGCCGCTCGTGTACAAGGAGTGAAATGCCGCTCGTGTACAAGGAGTGAAATGCGGCTCGTGTACAAGGAGTGAAATGCGGGTAGTGTACAAGGAGTGAAATGCAGCTCGTGTACAGGAGTGAAATGCGGCTCGTGTACAATGAGTGAAATGCGGCTCGTGTACATGGAGTGAAATGCGGCTCGTGTACATGGAGTGAAATGCAGCTCGTGTACAACGAGTGAAATGCGGCTTGTGTACAAGGAGTGAAATGCCGCTTGTGTACAAGGAGTGAAATGCGGCACGTGTACAAAGAGTGGAATGCGGCTCGTGTACAAGGAGTGAAATGCGGCTCGTGTACAAGGAGTGAAATGCGGCTCGTGTACAATGAGTAAATTGCAGCTCGTGTACAGGAGTG
>SDVV010031810.1:0-11505 GCA_016164225.1 Gammarus roeselii
TGTTGAGCTAGAATTAGTCAACTGCTATTGGACACTCATTATAACCTACTACCAGTTATTGCATGCAATTGATCGCTCATCGTGTTGAGCTAGAATTGGTCAACTGCTATTGGACACTCATTATAACCTACTACCAGTTATTGCATGCAATTGATCGCTCATCGTGTTGTGCTAGAAATGGTCGACTTCTATTGGACCCTCATTATAACCTACTGCCAGTTATTACATGCAATTGATCGCTCATCGTGTTGAGCTAGAAATGGTCGACTACTATTGGAACCTCATTATAACCTACTGCCAGTTATTTCATGCAATTGATCGTTCATCGTGTCGAGCTAGAAATGGTCGACTACTATCGGACACTCATTATTACCTACTACCAGTTATTGCATGCAATTGATCGCTCACCGTGTTGAGCTAGAATTAGTCAACTGCTATTGGACACTCATTATAACCTACTACCAGTTATTGCATGCAATTGATCGCTCATCGTGTTGAGCTAGAATTGGTCAACTGCTATTGGACACTCATTATAACCTACTACCAGTTATTGCATGCAATTGATCGCTCATCGTGTTGTGCTAGAAATGGTCGACTTCTATTGGACCCTCATTATAACCTACTGCCAGTTATTACATGCAATTGATCGCTCATCTTGTTGAGCTAGAAATGGTCGACTGCTATTGGACACTCATTATAACCAACTACCAGTTATTGCATGCAATTGATCGCTCATCGTGTTGAGCTAGAAATGGTCGACTGCTATCGGACACTTATTATAACCTACTACCAGTTATTCCATGCAATTGATCGCTCATCGTGTTGAGCTAAAAATGATCGACTGTTCTCGCCTTCTTTTTAGGCAAACGTTCATTCGCGGGATTTTTTTCAGACTATGATTACCATTTAATTTCCAACTACATGATAGATAATTTTAGGCGTTTTATATTACTGCCACGTTATTGAATGAACTCAATTCTACCTATATAAATCGGAAACAGGATATCGATGACCCAAAATGTAGTGCACCCTTAATGTCCATTAGCTTAGTCGCTCATTTCTTTTTCAGCACCCTTCGATTAGCTAACTTCTTTACTCCCTAACCTGTCATATTGTAAATATTTGCCTACTGGGTTTGGCCAGGTTTAGTGAAATTGAAATAAATTAATCAAGTCAGGTATTTAACATAGTTACTTGATAATTCTATTCTCTCTATATTTCCGAGATGGGAAATTGCAAGGACAAATTTGAGCTCTTTCGTCGGTATCGGTTAACAAGTTGGATGTAAAAAAAATGATATCAGTGACACCTTAGCGCATTCGGCAGCAGTTACGAGGGTAGCGGTTATACATCGTTCGATTAAAGAGCTTCCCCTCTTTTGTTTCCAGTTTTCAGAACTGCTAATATTCATTCCATTATCCTTGTATGAATGTGTAATACTGAATGCATTTGATAGCTGCCATTTTTTTCGAATGGAGTATTCGATTATTCAATTTTATGTCGATCCCGCAAGATCGTTTGAATTAACAAAATACACATCTAAATGTTTATGTCAAAAAAAATCAGCTCTGTTTAATAATGATATTAATAATAATAATAATACATATAATAATAAACTTTATTGAAACACTCGATGATACAATAATGACTACACAGAAACAAGTTTCACAGCGTTTCTACCAATACATTCAAATTACGCACCAAAAGAACATACATGGAGACAAGACAGAGTAGGGCTGAAATACGCGACATAGATTCCTAATTTGAGTTGGCGACAATCGCAACTGGATACATTAGTATGTCCCTCTCCCAAATGACTATATACTAAAGCTCACTTTTTGAGAATGAAAGCACATACCCACCTGTCAGTCACTTATCAGAACGTATCCCAGCCATTCACATACGGACAGTCAACATCATATGCTGCAAATACAAAACTAGTTTTCGTTCTTCTAGGTACACCAACCAACCTCCTGAAAATATCATTGTATGCTACTCGCAGTTCACTGATAGAGGCTCTCGTAAATTTACACCACAGTGGGTTACAGGAAATAGGATTGCAGTAGGTTTTAAAGAACTTTATTTTTAAATCTGTCGTGCGGAAGTTAAATTTTCTTATAGACTGTTTGCCAACCACGTTTAATTTCCAGAGTTGCTTAGAGAAATCAGCATCGTCACACCGGTCGTTTGTTATTATGTGACCTAGGTAGGGGAAACTGTCCACATAATCCAAGTAAGCACCATTTAACACATTATTGGTTCGGAGCTGATGCGCGTTTTTTCTAGCCTACAAACAGATTTGCTAGTATTGTACTCAATGTCTAGTGTTACGGCCTCCACGTCGCATATATTAAGTATAATTTGGAAAGCATCCACATGAGGAGCCTGTAGGACCATATCGTCGGCATAGCTAATTGCGTTAATTCAGCAGTCGCCAATATGACACCCAACACGGCTAAGAGTAGACGCTCGTGTAGGCGTCTACATACACGTTGAACAAAAGGGGAGAAAGAAGGCCTCCCTGCCTTATTCCATTGGTTGTTCGGAACGGATTTGATGTTGAGTTTCCCCACCGTACCGCACATTGTTGATGTTCGTACCAGTATTTTGGTAGTTTTATGATGTGAACAAGAGCCCCCTTTCAATTGATATCTTGAACAGGGCCCAGTGATTAACGCGGTCAAAGGCTTTTTTGGCATCTACTTAGTCGAGCCTCTACTGACGAAGAAATTAATAGTTTGTTTTAATGTAAAAATGGCTATTTCCGTTCCATGCTAAGGCTAAAAAACAATTTGGTTTGATGTTGTTTAGAGGCCTTCGCCTAGTCTGTTCTGAATCACAATTTCTAGTAGCTTCAATGCGGCATTACGAATTGATATTGGTCTGTAATGACCTACATCAATCACACATTTTGTCTTTGTTTTAACATAATAGGTTTTACAGCTTCATCCATAAGTAGCTTTGGTAGGTAGTTAGACTTAAGACAGCCAGTGAAGGAAATAGACATGACATGAAGCAATTGAACAGGACCATATTTAAAGACGTCTGCTGGTATACCATCCTTCCCTACAGATTTTCCATTCGTAAATCTCTTAACCGCTGATATAAGCTCCCACATATTGACTTCATCATTCATATTAATATTATTAATATTATTGTTCCCCTGGTTAAGCGCCGCATTAATAATACTCGAGTCATCATCATTGTTGACACTGTTCTTTATACCATCGAAGTGGTTGCGTCACATCTCGGCAATATTTCCCTCCCCTGTTATACCATTCGCACATTGTTTAAACAGAGCTGTCTTTCGGTTTCAGATTTTTCATCTCATTCCAGAAATCGATCATCCGCCCATTAATAATTTTCTCACACAAACTAGTTGCACGTTATTTGTCCTCATGTTTCTTACAGAAACGAAGTGCGTATTTGCAGGCGTTATTCGTTCTGTTTTTTTTCTCTATGCATGGGGACATTTTGCGGTTTCTCAGCATTTCGCCATTGCACATAGGCCGATGCGCTAGGGTCGTGCAAGACCGCCACATGCCTGGTCCAACCCGGGACTCGTGCATCACATATACACCCATACAGCTCATCAAATGTTACCATATCAGCATTTGCATGTATTTGAATCAACTCTGGTGGCAGAACAGTTAGCTTATTGATAAGAATTGAGCACAACATTTATTTTTTTGCAATGTCATTGAACTGCCAGCTTATAGATTGAGTGGTTGTATCCGTTTCTGCCATTATAGGGAGCGCACGTGGTGACAGCTCTGCATGAAGTGGCAAGTGATCCGACACAGGTGAATGTTCACCAACATAAACCCGCGTGACATTGTTGGCAATTGCTGGGGTAGGAGCAAAGTGATCGAGCCATTTAACTGATCTCTTGTTGTTGTTGTTAACATGAGTATGCGTGTCCAGTGGCAGCAGTGCAACATCTACAAAGTCTAGTTCACTGTCCGCCAGAAGTATCTGCCATTCGCTAAATGTTTTGCTACCGGGGTGGCAGTTAAAGTCCCCCATAACACAAACATGATCGTAATTTGATCCCCTTTAATGCAACATCTAATTTCACATTATTTGCTATGACCAGCTCTTCATTATGATGAGTGGCGTAAGGCATATACACATTAATGAATAAAATTGACATTCCGTCTACTTGCAAAGATAACCCGAGCATCCTATCATCATAGTACTCTTCTATTTTTTCCTACGGCCAAACCCTATCCGACCATGAGATGGTCAACCTTCCTCTGAATTTATTGACGAGATGGAAAAAGGATGTAAGCGGCCGCCTGTAGATAGACTAATAGGGAGATCATGTTTGAACAGCCATGTCTCTTGTAACGCACTTATATCATTATTTGCACCTACATTTTTCACAAAACTTTCTGCACTATTAAATCTACAACAGTTAAAAGTGACCAAGCGAAAATTATCTAAAAGAGTTTGCATTTTGGAGAGGAGGGTAGGAAGTACACATTGACTGGATTATATCCGAGGACTTGTCATTCTTCTTGTTCTCCTAGAAGTTTCTTACAGGTGCTCCTGCCAGCCAAACGTCCGGCATTTGAGGCCGCATATCTTGCAGGTAGATTTGCCCCGCGGGTTAGAAATACGCACCTTTGCCCCGCGGGTTAGAAACGCGTACCCCTAGGTTAGGTTAGGTTGGGTAGGAAAAGTTTTAATAAAGTGATAACCACTAAAATGGTACCTTTCTATGGTTGGCGGAACAACTCGTGCCTGATATGCCAGTGGCGGATATGACAGTGGCTGGTCTGACTGAGGGATGCTATGAATGTTCGCTGTTAAAAAATGGTACCGTAGGTAGGTAGTCGGAACAACTTGTGGTTGATATGACAATTGACGGAGATGAAAGGAGCTGATCTGACGTTAGCGATGAAAGAATTTAACGCCAGGTATAGCAACCCGATATCTTCACTGACCTTCTTGCTGTCCTCCTTGCTGACCTCCCCACTGGCTGCTCTGCTGACCACCTGGTTTATCAGTCTACTCAGATCAGCTCCAGGTAGGAAGGTTGGAAGTTTGGAGAGGTTACATTTGTGCATTAGTACATGTATTTTGTTGAGTAGCTTATCCGGGTTTCTCGGGTTGTCTACGATTGCCTTAATATCATCAGAGTTGCTAGTCAGAATCCTTTTCGCAATTTCTTGCAGTATTTCTAGAGCTGCTTTGATATCGTCTGCGTCGAAGGAGTTGATCGACTTCTCCGTGATGGTCGTGGAATCGTTTATGTATAAGTACCTGGCGACCCACCACAGAACAGTACTCACGATGACAATAGCATTTCCCGGGTTCGTTAGAGTTATCGGAACTATATTGTTCCACTTAGCTCTCCCATGTGGGCAGGGGTCTGCCATGCCTGCCACACTACAGCTGTTGGTTGGGCCTCCAACATCTTCCCCCTCCACCGCTAGGCCACTGGTCTCATGTGCCCCACTTGCCACGGGTTTGCTGGTATCAAAGGCCAGGTCAGGCATTTTTTCAGGAGCAGTCACTTCTTGACTACCCACACCACGGCGTCTAGTCGAAAACTCTTCGCATTCGTAAATGTATCAAGTCCCTACATTAAGTCCCTTCACTATATTATTCTATCACGCTTTAATTTGATGTTCAATTAGTTAAACAATATCGATTTCAAACACTAGGAAATCGCTCATTACTCATCATCCAAACCATAAAGCTCGCAGCAAATGCCATTCATGTCCTTGAATTTATCAAAAACCAGGCAGATCATAATCGCAAAATTCATAATCCGTTTTATAGACCAAGAGCATTTCGAGATGAATTGATTACATTTAATTGCATGGAATTGAATGGCCGATTAAAGCTTGTAGAATTAAGAATGAATACCAATATGCTACATATACAACCAAAGCCCTCTACGGTCAGTGAATACTTCAGCGTTTGAAAATCGACATTTATCTAAATGATTTGTTTTCACACAAGTTGATATCATTTTCAAAATAATTACACGATAAGGTTTGTTTTCATGCCATTCGACTGAATAAACAGCGCCACTGCGGCCCATTAGAAATGCATTAGAACTCGTCTCTCCAGCAATGCCCAACATCATGGCTGATGGGATCTTTTGCTCCTTCAGCTCGAGCTGCGCTACAAGATAACTGGAACACTTTCCAAGCATTATATTGTAAAACTTACAGTTATAAAATGAAACAGAGTAAAATTAAATGACACAGTAAAAATAAATTAAATTATATTCCTAGTGTCGACCACTTCTGTAGTCGTCTTATGTCAAATGAACACACAAAATGGCACAATTGTATGTTTTCACGCCCTGTGCTCGATCCCCGAAGAGGCGAAAGGTCTGACTATTACTGAAATATAATGTAAGGATATTTGTATCTTTGTGCGAGAAAGGTCTACATCAGCTCTTTAATAGTAGCTTGTAATTCAATCAAGGAACAAAAAAGTGAATATACTGCAAATATTTTATGAACAATTCAAGGGTAACTGACATTTGGTTCAGCCCATCTCATTCTCATTCCATGATACGCATTTATCATGTATAGTGCACATCAAATATCATTGACTTATCTCCCGGTTAGTAATATTACAGAGAATATTTCGAAAATGTTCAATATAATACAATGTAAGGGAGTTTTGCTGGAATTTGCATAATGACAGACAATGCACTAAACCCGTTATATGCTTCCGAAGTATCTTTTCAGTTACAAATATTAACATCTATTTTTTGGGTGTGAAGATATAGCGATGCCGTACTTTTTTCATCCAATTACTTCAATTCGATAAATTCAATGGTCCCATCATTCCAAACCACAAATTTATTTTAGTTGATAATAATGAATGAGCGACAACAATATACAGTGGTTTTAGTAGGACGTTCACTGATGACTCTCGTCTTCACAATCCAAACAATGCAACTCAACTGCCCATACATACTGCTCATACATACTGCCCATACATGCTGCCCATGCATACTGCACATACATACTGCCCAATCATTGTGCACAAACATATTGCCTGTACATACTGTCCATACATACTGCCCATGCATACTGCACATGCATACTGCCCAATCATACTGCACATACATACTGCCTGTACATAATGCACACACATACTATCCATGCCTACTGCACATACATACTGACCATACCTACTGCCCAATCATACTGCACATACATACTCCCCATACATACTGCCCATACATACTGCCTGTACATACTGCCTGTACATACTGTCCATACATACTGCCCATACATACTGCCCACACATACTGCCCATACATACTGACCATACATACTTCCCATACATAATGCCAATACATACTGCCCATACATACTGCCCATCCATACTGTCCATACATACTGCCCATACATACTGCCCATACATACTGCCCACACATACTGCCCATACATACTGACCATACATACTTCCCATACATAATGCCAATACATACTGCCCATACATACTGCCCATCCATACTGTCCATACATACTGCCCATACATACTGCCCATACATACTGCCCACACATACTGCCCATACATACTGACCATACATACTTCCCATACATAATGCCAATACATACTGCCCATACATACTGCCCATCCATACTGTCCATACATACTGCCCATACATACTGCCCATACATACTGCCCATACATACTGCCCATACATACTGCCCATACATACTGCCCATACATGCTGCCCATGCATACTGCACATACATACTGCCTAATCATTCTGCACATACATACTGCCTGTACATACTGTCCATACATACTGCCCATGCATACTGCACATATATACTGCTCATGCATACTGCCCAATCATACTGCACATACATACTGCCTGTACATAATGCACACACATACTGTCCATGCATACTGCCCATACATACTACCCATACGTTTATCATTCGTTCGACAAGGCAGCTAATTTCTGCACATGCGTGCCCCATTCAAGCAACCGTATGCAAACAAGTATTCCCAAATAAACATTTTGGTTTTCGCGTAACCTTGGAACGTCAAATACTGACAGTGGTGCTGGATAAACGTTGGAAGACACAGTAGTATTTGCAATCTATTACGATAAAATGTGGATTTTGTTCAAGTAGCGCGATAAAACGGGGAATGATGATTTAAGGTAGATTTTGAAACGGCGGAACAACAAAATTCAATTTGGTTAGAAATTAAAACCTAATTATCTCTGAGGAATGATTGTATAGGGCATGTTTTATTTCCTGCGTCTACGTTCGGGCCCGGTTAGAATTTGTGAATGGGTGTTCATTCCACGGCGAAACAGATGATTTTCACGACTGTGCGTTCTATTCGTTTCAGTTATATGTTGAAAAAAAATATAAATACGTTCACTCTCTTTCTTCATTCTCAACTCCGTAATAAATAGGACGGCAATTGTATTGTAACTGCCTGCTGTTTCCTTTTACAATTTTCGACTTAAACGGTTATCAATCGGCACATATTAATTCAATATATTCACTCTCCCTTATCACGAAAAAAACGCATTAGATAAATAGGAGCATCAGCAATAGAACCCACCTAGTTACCCGTTCATTGTACAATGTACATCACCAACGACCCTGCCAATCGCTATTCCATGTTCAAATAATTTGGTTCAAACTAATCAAATTTATTTATCCAGGATACTTTATGTTTTAACAGCGTTATTTGCCGCGACAGGAAGGTATAAAGTACCATTTGTTAAATTGATTACATTACAAATATTTCTTGTGTTTTGTGGCCATAGGAGGTACACAAAAGCCAAACTTTTTTGGCACATCAGAAGATGGGGTCAAATTTGTGATTTACGGGCTAAACGAATTTGTTTATAATATCCTAACGGAAAATATAGAGCAGAAATAGTAAGGCAAGTCGATCTGGTCAATGAACGTTCCTTATTTGTCTACTATAAAATGAACACATCAAAATCAAATATAACAAAGCTAATAATCTACTAATATTCACAAATCCAGGATAATTTAGCAGCTGTGAATATATAGGGTCTCTACTCGTTTTGTTTTTGATATCCTTGCACAGAGATCGAGGTTTTCAAGGGTGCATCTGCAAAGACCATGCAGGGATACCGGAAACAAAACGCAGAAGGAAATATTCCCTACCTGTAGAGTATCTACTGAGTTGGTCTCAGTTTAGTGCGCAACTAACAAGCTGTTGAGAATTACGAACGCGCTCATACACGCTCATACACGAACACGCTCAGACACGATTCCCGCACAAACAATTATTTAATGCCAAACATTCACGAAAAATAGCGACGGTGATTAACATTTCATAGTCTATGTTTTACGAGCATCAGAAGTGAACGAATAGCTGCAGAATCAATGGTTCGGAAAATTGATCACAAATCCCCGTATCGCATGTTTACTCTTAGCGTGATCGACGGTCAACACCCCCGCTCGAGCCTATTTTTGAAACATTGTTATGATCCTGCTAAAATATTGTTGTTCATTTCGTTCAGCACGACAGATTCCGAACAGGGTGTTTCTGTCCGCATATATAAATTTGGCTATTGTTTCTAACAGACATAGATATGGAGGATTTAGATATCATGAAATATAGCGCACAAACACATAAAAGGAAAACACCTTCACCTTATTCATAATCCATTGACATTACTTCGCAAGAGGATCAAAAACTATTAATCATGAATGATAAAAAATTGAATCTAAAAGTTTGTTAAAACAAATTCCTTTTACTACTAACATGAAAAGATTTATCCACTCTGTGTCGCAATAATTTGGAATGAAACAAACTTGCATCAATTTCCCTCAAGGCAATGCCCATGGGGGTTTCCTGCCAGGCTATTTCAATTTCAGTTTGGAATTGAACGTGATGAAGAATAGTTAATGTTGGATTAAAGTTATGAAATAATGGAGCATCCAGAAAACAATATGCGAGACATTGAAGACGACCAAGTCAAAAAATAATTTGCATTGTAACCTTAACCTAACTGATGAAACAGCCCAGGTCTATTGCTAGTCTGAGAGGAAATAATATTTTCTTCGTATAAATGAAACCCCTCCATTGAATCAAGGAAGAACCTGTGTGAAGATCTAAAATAGCGTTGAAGCGGGACGCTTACTTAGCGTACAAAAAGAAGTCCTTAATTGTAATAGAAGGGCTAATTTTCATCCATTTCTTGACGAATAATTGAATAGCCAGCCTTCTAGCAGATTCAAATACTTCTTTTATGATCTTTGTATCAAGATGCACGAAAAATGAAATTGTACCTTGACCAAAACGCAATACAGATGGGGCCGAGTTCTACCTACGAGATGAACTCTTGGCACGAGTGTCATTCCGTTATTTCAAGTCAGTAATTAATCAATGTTGAGACCGTTATTTAGAATTTGTTTCTTGTATGATGGTTTATGCATCATCAGAATATAGTTGTTGAACTTGATATTTTTCACCTCGAAAACATAAACTAGTGACATAACCATGCTATGGTTATACACAAAAGCTTGAGATCGTTTGTCCTTTCGTATCCGCATGGTGGAAAACCTAAACAATCGATCAGGCGTACATTAAATCATTAGACGAGCTTAGAAAAATCACAGACAGTGGAAGATTTCCCGTACTAGGCAGGTATTCACTGCCAAATGCAATCTCGAATGAGTAAAATCATCAACTGCAATGGATTCTTCTGAAGTAAACATCGACAATGACCTCAGCTGACTAGGCACACTGTACATCCAGCGCAAATTTGAACAAACATTTCATCAGTGAGACCTGACTCAAACATCCATGTTGACGTACTTCTAAACAAAATATAGGTCAACTAATCCTACCCTTTCGCATTGGCTGCATCACAATAGCACTTTTCACAAACAAAAACAAAATGTAATTTCTTTAGTTTAGGGCAGGGTGGAAGCAATAAGGCATCAAGAGCATTAGTGAGTTCACATCTTTCATTTATAAGCTTAATGCACTTTCATATTGTTTGGCCTGACCTCAACTCAATGATGCACTGATTTTGGCCCTCTTGGCTTCGTGATCAACGTGTCGTACTGCGGAGCATAGGTACATGGGTTCGAGACCGCAAATCATCTTAACGTTTATATATATATTTATATATACAGTACTGGAAAAATTATTATGGATTTTTGAGATTTTCGGTATTTTTACATAAAAAGGTGAAATAAACACAATTTATGTATTGATATATGATTTATTTCATATTATTTATGCAGAACGAGTATTTCAGTAGTCTGTTTGCCCTCCTTTAGCAGACTTAAGGGCTTGTACCCGTTTAGGCATGCCACGAATTAGTGTCATGCACAAATCCTTGATTCTGTCAGAATGGAACCAAACTTCATGTATTTCATTCTTCAACAGACACCACAAACTCTCAATGGGCTTCATGTCTGGTGAATTTCCTGCCCACGGAAGCAATTCAACACCATTATCGGCACACCATTTCTTCACCGATTTTGCTGTATGGCATGGAGCCGAGTC
>SDVV010031811.1:0-11504 GCA_016164225.1 Gammarus roeselii
TGCTTCTGAAAAAACTTTCATAGTACACCCCGACTACATTGTGACGAGAAGGAACGCGCAAGCCACAGAGATGCTGCCACTTTCTCTCCCAGTGCACAACACTACCGACGACCTTGCAACGGTACCTGCATCAACGCATGGACGACTACAGAACATGCCGGTTTCACTGCCGCTGCGAGTGCAGCCTCACAGGGAAGCCCGTCGCCACTAGCGGTCAAGGTCAACTGCACTGCCACCATGCTAGCCGGCCGAGAGACCACGCCACGCCGCACAGTCCAGTCAACGAACTTGACAACAATAGCTCTCGAGCCATTAAGATGTAACATGTAGTTATCAGATAATGTAAACCAGTACCATACTAACCCTTGTGTTTACTATTGTTCAATTAGAATTAAATCGAACGGCTCGCAACTTACTTGACGAGAATATAAACTGTTCTACTAACATGAGAATTATAGAAGTTAGATACTAACCATAAGCTGTTATTCTATAGTTGCTCTAACGACAATGCACTGTTACAGGTCACCCCTCATTATGGGTCTGACAGCCACTACTCTGGTGGCTCTTGTACTCGCTGTACACTCAACCCCACTGCGTTGGGACGACAGCCTACGCAACACAGAATGGGACGAACCGCCCACAGCTTCCATGACCCAATGGACGGGCCAAGCAAGGACTCCTGGTGCGTTTCTTCTGTCCCGTATTAATCTAGATGTAATCAATTACACTTGTACCCGCTTCATATCTGACATGAACGTGGCTACACAAGTGGTCAAGGTATTATCCAAATTGGGACTGAAAGGAGCCACGACTAACCAAATCAATAGATATTCGTTTCTGGTTCTCCAGCTAGAAACTAACTACCTAACCCAGATTAATTATATAACTGATCTCCTGGTCTGCTCTGGCCGCGGATCAGAATTATGGGAAACTTACCGACTATTTAAGGCACAAGCCACCGCCACATGGAACAGCTTGAACAAGCCGGATTAAGCGGATACATTAGAATAACAACTAATTTAAATACGTTTGCTACTAACCTTACTTTTAATGACACTCACTTCGAAGAGTCTATAATCGATGTAAATGTAACTAGCCTTAATACATCTCACGTTCTCCTTGATTACTTGTCTCAGCACAGACCAGTACGCCAAAACGAAAATGAAGCTAGGAACCCCCTTGTATTTGGTCTAGGTAGAGGATTTCTAGGTAGTCTGTTACTATCAAAAATCTTCGAAATAGGAAATCAGGATAAAGACCACATAGCTACTCTAAATAGTAACGTCCAGAAGCAAAACAAATTGCTGAAAGTAACTAATGAGCGAATAGACATGCTTAGTAAAAATGTCTCTGATTCCTTCGACCGGGTAAAATAATACTCGATATATTAGTCAAAGCGCAAGCCATCGCCGACCTGCACTCCGCGCTCCTATGGAACCTCGAACAACTCGGAGATAGCATAACCGACATAAGGAATACCTTTAAAGCTGGTGAAGTAACCGTTATGCTCCTCGAAGAGGGCATTCTAAATCCTGAATTATTAGACTTACCTTCCTTAGAGCGAATCGTCGCTGAAGGCCTCTTAACTTTCCCCTCGTTAGAATTTCCTGTCGAAATCCACCGCTATCAACTCGCACAGATAGTCAAAATATTGCAAATACAACGAGTGGGTCACCACAAATACCTTATGGTGATACCCTTAGCCTCTAAAGAAACTTATGACGTATACACGCTAATAGCACACCCACTTACGATTGTCAATGCGTCATTGGTCCTCCCGGAGTTAAGGAACGTACTATTACGTTCCAATCAATCTTATATCATTTCCGACAAAAGCAATATGTATTTTATACTAGCAGACAGTCACTTATTGTTAACTGTCGAACCCATCTATAACGATCTACACTAGACATGCGAGTGGGAAGCGTTCGGACAAAATACGACCGCAATGCTCCAGATATGCAACTATAAGAAAATAGCAACATTATCCGACACTATTGTAATTGAAACTGACCAACATCGATTAGTCTACTTCTCCGAGCCCACTAAACTACTTGTAGAGTGCCCTGACCACCATACTAGAGACACTTTAGTAGGACTCCATAAGTTCCCCTTATCTTGCGACATAAAGACTGCGAAAGTCTTATGGCCAGCGAAACAAACCTTAACTATTGAATCTTTAAATTTAATCCCTAATAAGAGATACGTTTTGGACTCTACGTTTTTACCTATTGTAGACGTAAATACTAGTAGTGCCGTACACGAAAGTCTACGTGAACTCATCAAAGGAGTAACAAATAAAAACAAATTTACTATAGACTTTCCATACTATAATTTGAATCTCGAACAGGTAGCATCTTCTTCAATATATGCTCAACAGTGCTGACTACATTCGTCATAATAAATTCCATTTTCATAGCTTTCTTTATAAGAAAATTGATTAGGCACATGAAGAACCATAGTGAGCCTTCAGAAGAACGCTTCCTCCGAAACAGATTTCAAGGACTACGTAATAGCTTAAGATCTACCAAAAACGAACTAAGACTTAGCGAACACTTGCGCTCTGTTAGAAACTCTATTCGAGATAGAAAACACAACCTTCAACATAAGCTATTAAAGCTGCCCAAGCTGAAAACAGAAAAAGGATACCCTGATATTCAGAACTCTCCTAATCATCTCTCATTCCTGAATGCCAGCACTAATACTGATCTTATGATGCTCCCTACAGCTGTGACTCCCACCTTGTACCCCCCATTGTCTAGATACGATTAAAGTTAATACCTCTCTCTAATTTGCATAATGCCCTGGTACTTGTTTGAACTTTATTGAGAATTGCCATTCTAGTGATCAATCTTGCTTTAACGAGTCAACGAACTCTTCGCAAGTGAAGTGAAGTGCTCTGATTAACGTAAAGTAAAAGTAAAGTAAATAACTCAAGTAATGATTACCTTAACGGACGGAACGCGCTAGGATGACTAGCCATTAGTTATTTTAATTCTAGCATGTTCATCTACTAACAATTGTATGCCCTTTTCTCGTTGTTTCCCTAAACCATGAGAACTCGACGCCCTTGGCATCCTCGCCAACCGCCCTCGAGACCGATGCTGCTGCCTCCAGTCCCAAAAAGAACACAGCTGGTGACCGCATCACTCCCTGGGAACGCCCACCTCTGACCTTGGAAGCGTCAGAAAAAACCTTCCGTTTTCTCTGGCCGGCCGACGTCAGAAAACTGTGCACACAAGACTCGAAGCCGAACTATCCAAGACCCCTTTGAAGTGGTCGAGCGTACAGAAGCGTACCCTCCGGTTACGCTTCTCGCGTAGGGGAGAGCAGTGTTAAAAGTATAGGCTAATACTACATAAATACTTATAAGAATATTTAGACTAGCAGATAGCTTCTATAGTTGTAACTACCTTGCTTTGTAAATTACTTTAAAGTTCTCTTTAATATCTCGCTGTGAGCCAGCCTCATTAACTATAGTCCGAACAACACCAGATGTTCGCCTCCGCTAGCTGCAGACACCTACGATGTGCTAAGACGCTCCTTACTTGCTTACTACTTTCTAGAACGTGCTTATGGCCTAGAGCCGCGATTAGATTTGGGTAATCAAAGTCTAAACTTATGTTCCCGAGAACACTTCTCCTCGCATCAGTACAGACACCATTGGTATTAACTTAGTTAACTTACTACCTTTTTGGCCCACATAGAGCCCTGGTCATTTCCCCGTGGCCCCGCCACCAAGGCCTGCTTTCCCAGTGTCCCGGACTTTCACCGCGCACCACTGCTCATGCGTAGTATATATTGCAAGCATCGAGCATACCCACGCAGACCAGATCAGAGTGATAGGAGACCGTAGCGTCCCTCCAGCCTAGCCTCCTTGTGCCGGATCCTCCCGTAGGACTGTAATTGTGTATTGAGACCCATTTAAAATTCACACCATTGCCCATATCAGAGTATGAGAGATATATACTATATGTCTTAAGAGCATCTCTAAGTCCTAATAAATACTATTGTTCTGACTTAAAATATATTGAACGAACCCTTATTTAACTATTTCTGTGCTTCGCTAAATTAAAGTGTAAAGTGTATTTCAGTGTTATTCCTTTTACATCCTCAAGGAAACCATATACACTTCCTGTCTAGGAAAGCACGCACAGATCGTTCAACCATCACCACATCGTCAAAGAATATATACCATAACTGTAATTACAACATTGCTGGTTATATTCTATTTAATCGATGTACAAATAAGCTCATACGTATATAAAAAAATCACACGCAATGTGACATTCGGTCACAATATGACTGCAAATGAATCCGTGGCGAATATCGTAGATAAAACAATCAGAGAAAATAGCAAGAAACTAATTGAATCTATGCCACGTGTAAATTGATCAACATCGTACCTCGAAGAGAAGATATCAAGGTTGAAAAATTCATCATGAACGTGTCTGGAAATCAACAATCGTGCAAGAAGAATATGTGTGGAGTCTTGACGTTTAATACAGCTAGTGAATTATTATGTAATTGTTATTATCAATAACAAATATCTTATGAATGTATGTCTGTCAATATCCCCCCAAAACATTCAGAGGACACAACATTGAAATGCAATATGAAAGCAACGAAGTTGCAATATCCCCCAAGCATTGAAATGCTAAACACTTTTGTAAATATATAACCCGTAAACATGTATAAGCTATCCGTTAGGTGACTCGGGTCACCAAACCAGTTCCGGAACCCTCCGCCCCCGCCCCCCGTTTTTGCGCGAATCCCCGTACGCTCGGTGAGTCAAAATTGCATGCACCGCGCCCTACCCCGCCCACCGCTAATTAACGCTCATCTATAATCCTTCAGTAGGCCGTTTTGCTGACATATATACTACTTCCACTGATGGAGGCAACAAATATCCTCCCACGGAGGAACCTCGCCGACACGATGGCATTTTTCTTTTCACTCTTCCACCCTCCTTGTGGGAGAGTAAAGAAAGGAGGGGTGTGGGGTGAGTGTTGGCACCGTGCCACATAAGAATAATAGGAATAAATAGTAAAAATGTATGGTATCCCTCCAAGTCTTCACCGTCCATCGAGTTCAGCAAGCCCTCCTATTAGGCGGTGTCGATTTTCCGGATACCATAGTCCCTGCATCTGCTTGTCCCGTTAGGACAGCAGACGGCCTCGTAGGCTAGCGGGATGGGTGAATGCGAGTACCGTTACAGGCACACAGTATCGATGGCCCTGGCGTGGGTTTAGGGGTGGATGCAAGTCACCGTAACATCTCTCACCCGGTGAATTCCTAGAATGATCGTTCTCGATATATTCTTAGTCACTGTATTTGCAATGCAGTAATATCAGTACCTGTAGTTGCAATGTTAATGGTAGAAAGCGTTCCGTTCTGATATGGAGTTCTTCAGTCGCTTGAGTTGGTCAGCAATAGCAATCATTACATTGTTACTGATCATGAAATTATGAGTAGTAAGTAACAGCTGCTACTACCAGCAACATGCTATTATTGTCACTAATAATGGATTCATTAGTAGTAACAGCTTGGATTGTGAAGAGAGCCGTGTCATGCTCCTTCCCTATATCACTGGTTCCCAATTTTGGCTATCCCTCCCCATTTTTCTCCTTTCTTTCCTCTCCCACAGGTAGGGTAGAAAAGTAAGAAAAAATATGCCATCGTGTCTGCTAGATTCCTCCGTAGGAAGATATTTGTTGCATTCGTCAATGGATGATACCCGTTGAATCTAGACCGCATCACAGAGTTGAGCAAAAGCTCTCTTCTTGGTGCGGGTTCGACTTACGTACATCATGGAGTGTGGTGGTGAATGCTGGCACCGTACCGCGAAATAATAATAAAAATAAAGAGTAAAAACTATATGGTATCCCTCCAAGTCTTCTCTACCGCATCGAGTTGAGCAAGCTCTCCTCTTAGGCGGTGTCGCTTTTAGGAATACCATAGTCCCTGCATCTGCTTGTCCCGCTAGGACAACAGACGGCCTCGTAGGCTAATGGGATGGGAGAATGCGAGTACCGTTACGGGCTCACACCCAGTACCGGTGGCCCTGCGTGGGCTTAGAGGTGGATGAGAGTCGCCGTAACACCTTTCATCCGGTTCGACAGCACCTATAAAAATCGTGTCGTTCTCGGGTTAAACGAGTCATGTAGCCCAGTGTTTGTCAAGCCCGTTTTTGAACGGATCGCGTGGTTGAAGTTGGGATTGCGACGCCCCATGTGCATAACTACATTTTGCAACATTGAAAGGTATCTGCCACGCTTCCGACCATTGGACGAGTTTTTCGAGAACTTGTTGAATCTCAAGTTATTTTAATTTCAAATTTTGTTAGGTGATCGCTCGTCAGTGGACTGTGGAGTTCAAAACGTTTATGTAAGCTTACCGCATATGTCAGTGATTGTTTTGGGTGTTGAAGCGTTAGCAAGTTTTATGTATGGTTTTACTGTTAGAATAATATTTTTTGTTGTTGTAATGTTGGATGTGTTGCTCCTACCATTTTCGTCTATTAAAACGGATATTGAATAAATTCACTCTAACATATTTACTACAGATCTGTGATGTAAGGTCTGCAGTCAACAAGATCTAGGATATAAACCATGCCTAAGGTACATAATTAGCGAAATTTAATTATCGATGTACGACAACATAGATCAAATATAAATGAATGCAAAAATGCTTGCCATACACTGCCAGATGAATTAATACCTAACTTAACCTATTTTAACCAATATTTACCTATCGTAAATATAGCGACCGTAACATTCAAAGCTTTAAAAAGGCGCTGGGAGCGTATGACTGAATGAGATTCTATCCACAGTAAACTCAAACGATGCTTTCACGTAGTTCTATAGGATATTAATTGAACTGTTCGAGGTGCATTTTCCGCTTACAACTAACGAGCTCAGCTACAAACAAGCTAAGAATCCGTGGATGACACGTGGTTTACTTGCCTCACAAAAAGAGAAGGACAGACTGTACCGTAGATACAAAAGGCATCCCATCACTCGTAGAGATGAATTTAAACGATACAAAAATGCGTTCACTAAACTGACAAATATTGCTCGTGAAAATTATATCCAAAATTTGATAGAGACCTCTCAAGGAAAAAGCAAAAAAGTCTGGAAACTCATAAGCAACCTTCTAGGAAAAAACAAACAGAATAATTCGGATTCAATTATTATTGATGATGAAGTCATCACTGATCCTCAAACGATTTCAAATGCTTTCAATAATTACTTCAATAGTATTCCCAATACTCTAAGTGAATCAATTATTAGCAACAACATCCCTTTTGAACAATATTTAGAGAATGCTATTCCCTAACAGCCAATCAATAACCCTACCGACTCAAACATAGTTAAATCCATCATTATTAATTTAAAAAATAGTTGCAGCACTGGCTGGAATAACATGCCAACCAATGTAATTAAAGCTATATCTGGGACTATTGTAGCCCCCTTGACCCAACTTATCAATGAGTCTCATGCAAGGAGTTTTTCTTGATGCACTCAAAATCGCTTAAATTATACCAATATATATAAATAAAAGCAAAACAGACATAAAGAATTATCGCCCAATATCAGTCCTGCCCGTCTTGCGCAAAGTTTATGAAAAAATATCTTATGCTAGACTGTATACTCATTTTGTCTCCAATAACCTACTAAGACAAAATCAATTGGGTTTTCAAGCTTTCAGGAATACAGAACATGCTTTATTAAATTTTGCTGGAGACGTTGTTGAGGGGTTTGACAGTGGTAAAGTCACGGTTGCAACTTTTATGGATCTCAGCAAAGCTTTTGATTGCGTGAATCATGAGATTTTAGTTGCAAAATTACAGCATTATGGAGTTAGTTCCATCGATGAGAGTTGGATAAAAAGTTATCTCCTTGATAGAAAACATCTAGTGACTTGGAATAAACAATCATCATCTGCCAGTACTTTAAATATAGGAGTTCTGTGGCGACGCTTTTCCTCACCACAAGCACCCTACTATACTGTACTATGTTTTATCTACTGCAAATGTCTTACTATCGCCTCACTACTGTAATAACTACATTTTATTTAATTCTTGCAGTCACGTGTAAGTCAAACATTTCATGAGCTATTCTCACTATACTTCATGTCTAGGTATGCTCATTATGTTTGTGTGTGCTCATCGAGCAACCTCATGCTATGCATTCCATGTTCTCACACCCGCTACTCTTGTGTAACGATGCATGACACATGAGCTAGCGGCAGTCATAAAGTTAGACACAGCGTTTATTTCACAATATTCGTTCAGGATCCTCCGAATGAGATCTCGTCCTTGTCACACTGTAATTGCCAATTAGCCGACAACTATAAACTTCTACAACGTTCATCTCTGACGTCACGTTTGCCCAGACCTCTCGATGCCGGCTCGTTGTATATTATCCAGAACCAATCGGCAAAATGCGCAAACAATACCAACCGTCACATCCCTTCATTCCTCTCTGGTCATGCTAAGCCAGGCTATTTTTGCCACGTATCCAGTATCGTTTTTTCAACCAAACCTTACTAACCTTATCAAAATAACATCATACTTTTACTCCCTTGACTAAATTCAAAACAATATCTGTAATTATCACTGAATCAAATAACTACTTAAAGGACTTCATTCCGAATAATAACGTGTTATTTACTGTGTACAGTTGCTACAACGTTCACTTATAGTAGGCTATACTTCTTTCACTCTAACTCTCTCGCTCAGCTCTACTGCACTCTAATCGTAGCTCAGCTGTTGAACCCAGAGCATTCATATAAATGCTAAATTAACAAGCGAGCTATTTTATAATAGATTGATGTTCTTATAAAACCTCAACAAATGTTTATAGTAATATTCATTTATTATTCTGATTTAATTATTGTTGGAACATGTACTGTTCTGAACATTCATTTCGCGCAGTCAATGCTCAATCTGCAATGTACTGTATCATACGTCTGACCGAGTGCAGAGTAAGACAACATGCACTGCGGTGCCCTGCCACCATCACATGCGTGGCCTAGCTAGCTAGCTCGTACAGTCAGTCTCTTACCAGCCACGGAGCAGTCAGGGTGCCAACGGCCCTGCAGGGATCGCCCCCTTACGCATAGGGCACCCCGGAACATTCAACTCTGCTTCACTCACCATCAATGATACGAAGCACGCAAACTCAACCGTCTCCACAATCATCCGGAGTGACTCATTCTTTCAACTCTGCATCTATCGCCACTTCCGAGTCGTCTCTGGAGTTCCTTCATCGTCTACGACTGCTCACCACGGAGCACCTTGCGACCTAGCGCTCATCCCATCTACAAACCAACATCAGTCCGTTGTCACGTCACAACAGCACAGTCTCGCTAACCTATCGTCACCGCCGTACATCTCATTCCGCACGCCAAGTGTGCTTCGAGCAGCGCGCTACTTCGCTCACCGCAACGCAGCGTCTCATCAACCACGTGTGCCCTTAGTTTCGCACTAACTTCGCTTTGGGACTCCGGTGGAACATAGAAGCAAATAATAAATTTCGCACTAACCTCAAGACAATTTACTGTGCTCATCGCTCCAACCACCAGCCACCGCTTGCTTGGTTGTCATAGTCTACAACTACCACACAGCTCTGGTCATCGTCACTATTAAGAGCTGTACGTCGAGTTCATCCGATTCAGTGCGCCAACCGAGTCGTCGCGTAATGTTAGCTCTTCAGTGTAGCAAAGCAAGCCCTCACCATTCCGTAAGTCCCGGCATCAGGTGTTCCTGGTATTTCATGTAACCGCGGGATTCCGTGCCGTGTGTTCTAGGACGGGTCTATAAATAGTTCAACTGTACGAATCGCGGCTAGATCAAGCCATGGCTGACTGTAGGCTTACCATTAATTGATTCATGTGTTTGTTATATTGTGTCGCGGTCCATGCTAGCACCGGCGTCATTCTCAATTTTAGCATAAACCTTGTGTATCTCTCTATCACTCCCCCTGCACCTCGTCGCATCTCTCTAGGATTAAAAATAGGCAAACACCCGCCGTCAATCAAAATAGAGTCAGATAAGGAAACTACTTAATGCGATTCAATGCACATATATAATTTCAATACCGCGCGGTTCGCGTGAAGTTCCGCTCGTTTCAATTCTGTGACCAATCAATTTATAACTGCCGTTCCATAATCTTGAAAGCTCAACGGCCACTCAAGCGCTGAATCCGTGGCTAGAGATCGTGAGGACGGCAGGAGATCAATTCAGGCCGTTCAAATATTGATTTTTAACTTATCACAGTTATTATTCATTAATCTACTAGCAAATTCGATGCCCCTATTTTATCTTTCAAACTAGTTAATTTTTTTGCAATGCGATACTCGTATTTCTCAATCGTTTAAACATTCAATTATCGTTCTTTATTCCAATCTAATTTCTTTGTTCATTATAACAATCAATTGTTGACAAATCAAACGTCAATCAGCCGTTCATCATTTTTTTTTTATCTTTCAATCAGTCATTATTAAACCCACATCCCAACTTATAAGTCCCACAGTTCCTCAAGAGTCGATCCTAGGTCCTTTGATCTTCCTTATATATATTAATGACATTGTAAACACTAGGAACAGGTTATCCTTTGTTCTTTTTGCAGATGATACTACAGTTTGTTCGACCGGGAAAAACCTCAATGATACTATTAC
Source organism: Gammarus roeselii (assembly GCA_016164225.1). Classification (NCBI taxonomy): domain Eukaryota; kingdom Metazoa; phylum Arthropoda; class Malacostraca; order Amphipoda; family Gammaridae; genus Gammarus; species Gammarus roeselii. The sequence continues at coordinate 10,684 of SDVV010031811.1, forward strand.
TAATATGAATAATCAATTGGTTCACATTTCAAACTGGTTCACATCCAACAAGCTAACGCTAAATGTTGACAAGACGCAGGTCATGATATTTTCCAGAATGATGATACCCATTCCTAACACACAAGTCGAATTGAACGGTCAACAGGTGGCATATGTCTCAAAAACAAAGTTTATAGGTGTTATCGTAGATCAGAGACTTAACTGGAAAGATAACGTCGCATTTGTTGCCGGGAAATTATCCAAATCGTGTGGCATCCTATACAAAATTAGAAATTGTCTTAAAACTCTCGCTAAAAGGCTTTTGTACTATAGCCTTATTCATCCTTTTCTGACGTATTGTGTAAACGTGTATGCGTCTACCTACAAAACAAACTTAAGACCTATCGTTCCTAGTCATAAGCGTGTCATCAGAACACTATCTCTTGCTAGCAGACGTGACTGTAAGGGTTTGCAAGCCAAATCCTGCATTGCTCTCCCTCACGTTAAAATTATGTATGTATAGATATACAGCCTTTAGTATTAAATTATAAACTGTACAATGTAACATTAAGGTATCATACATATTTAAGTCATTGTATTAACCTCCACTGAAATGTGCCACAGATGCAGTATTCCCTCTGATGGCGGGATTCCCTCAGAGGTGGCAGTCCCAAAATTGTGTGGCGCCAAACAACCCTGGAGGGCAGCCAATAAGCTCGTGTGGCGCCAACAACCGCCTGAAGGGGCAGCCAATCAGCAGCTGGAAGCTGCACGTAAGAGCCTCAAAAGGTTGAGCCCAGGAATAAAGGAAAGTGATAATTTAAGAATAAAACATATCTAAC
>SDVV010031812.1:0-11504 GCA_016164225.1 Gammarus roeselii
TATATATACACATACATAAGTACATACATATACACATATATACACTAACTTCTTCTCCGTGCTAGGTATGTGGGATATATTCTCCACACTTGGCAGTTCCACCCCTAGGTAGAGATACAGGGACGTGTCCTGCTTTTTTTTGAGGCGTCACCAGGTCCATCTTGGTACTGAGAATCTAATTCGTAGAATCTTGTTGATGTCCTTGGTTTCTTTTGCCCGGCCGGTTGGCTGCCCCACCAACGGAGCTGGAAGAAATGTATCCCACTTAGCATTTATCTTCACGGGTAAACAAGCGCTAAAATTGCAACACTCTGCCTGCCCCCCTTTAAGGCTTTTACTCAGTTTATGTTCTTTAATATGAAGGGAAAATAAAAGTTTTATCATAGGTTTAGGGTGGAATGTAATCAGCTTTGAGTAATTACTTTCAAGTAATTATTAAATTGTTTAATTAAATTATATAGACGAAGATTCAATTTTAGGTACCTCAGTCATGAAATAGTAACGGTTTAATCTTTGTAATAAATTCAGTTAATACTATGAAAAATCATAAAGTAAGAATCTGATCAGGACAATTGCCGTGAGTCGGCAAATCTCTAAATGACGGCACCACAGAACATGTAGCTAGCCAACATCATTCATGAAGATTTATATTTCAAATAGTTCATAATTGGAAAGAGCAAAATGCATTACATTCTTTAGTCTAGTTGTAAGTTTAACGTTATTGGTGGAGTGAACTCCTTGCAGTGATTACAAACTGGCAAGGCAGACATATGCATTTGTTAGTTCATGGTTTTTAACAGTGTCACTTTTCTTATCTTTCACTACCACCCACTGCACTTTTATTAATTTGTAAGAACGTCGCACACTAGAAAATTATTACTCACCAGTTCGTTCGGCTCCGTGTCGTTAATAAATGAGTACCAGTGTTTTGGGTGATGCCAAAAGCCTTTGGGTTTAGCCTCTGTGCCAACTCTAAATTTGTTTTAACACTGATATTATACAGTTGGATGTTCCAACGAAGTTAGTCTACTATTTTGCGGTCTCTTTGGAATAATATACGTAAGACCATTTGTTGGGACAACTGTCCTCTACAGTTGCATCAAGAACTTCTTTTAAATCGGCACTAACTGTCTTTGATACAAGCACTTCCCAGTAGATGAAGCAGTGGGTGGTTATAAAAAGCCGGGTTCTTTTCTTTGGCAATTGCTTCAAATCCCTTCATCGTACCAATCATCGATGGGGCACCGCCAGTGCAAATTCCAACACATCGGCTCCATAAAGAGCCACAAGATTCAAAATAAATAAATATCATATTGAAACGACTTGTCCTTTGGTTTTTCCAGTCAGCTCTTTACAACATCAATTTTTTTTAATTATTTTCCCATCTTTTACAAATCGTACAAATGTCAAAAGTTGCGCTGTACTTGTAATATCGGTTGATTCATCGACCTGCAGAGCAATGTTAGCATTTCTCAAATGTTCAAACAAAATATATGTAATGTTTTTGGGTGTGTCATCAATACGCCTACTTATGGTATTGTCGGAAATTGGAACATTTCCAGTTTCTTTTGCAGCTTCTTCACCTAGCATCGTCCTGACAATTACTTTACAAGCAAGCATTATACGACTTTCCCCAGTTGTGTGACTCTTCACTTTTTGTACAACAAGTTCGGGAATTAGGTAACTTGCTTCATGGGCTCTGTTAATATTAGTTCCGTTCTTTTCAAAACCTCTACTTTCCTTACGTTTTGACTCTAGCAACCTTTAAAAATAATCAACTGTTTTATTTACTAAATGCTGATGATTGGTATTGAAGTGTCGTTTTATCTTAGCTGAAACCAATGCAGTGTTCAAAAGTTGCTACCCACATTATCTCCAGTCCATGTGAAGCCAAGAGATAGATATGCATCACTATAAAGGCGTTGTTTTTTAGCCCTGCTGAGTATTTTTGAATCACCACTTTAACTTGGCTTTGTTTCACTATTATCACTGTTTTCATCGTCAGAGGTGGGTTGTTTCCTTTTCAGATAACGCAACATTTCTGAATATCGACTGATAATAGCATACACACTCACCTTAAAAAACCTGATCGCTCACTAGTCACCTCTTACCTCTAGCAACGTTAAAGAGCTTTAGCTGGCTCGCTGTTATGAGTACTGGTAAGATGCTAGATGTCACCATATGTCACCATATGCAACAGACCTACCATATGTTGGTATATCACTGTCAGACTAACACTAACTTATAATCAGACTGTTGCAGTCTTTAAACATGAACCTTATAAGCATTTTGAACTCTGAACGAAATAAATAAGTGATATTACATATGCCTGAAACATTTCTTGTTTTTCAAACGTTTTTATGAATAATTTTTACATATTTCTGTGGATTCTCGCGGAACCCCTGGACGATACTCGCGAAACCCTTTGCGGCCACGGAACCTCGTTTGGGAATCACTGGTTTAAGGTATGGCAGCAGTGACGCGGCTGGAGATGACCAGTAATTGAGATGCTCGAATCAGATTGTGGATGGTGGATGAGAATACTGAAGGACGGAGAAAATTCTCGAGTTTTGGGTTATTCGCACTTATGAAGAGGATGGATGAAGGGAAATGGGAAAAAATTGTGATGAAAGCAGAGGTGAGGGGATGTAGACTTAGAGAAGGGCCGAGAAACGGAAGGACGAATAGCGTTGAGATGGCGTTGAGGGACAAAAAAATAGGTTTTTGGGAAGCGAGAAGGCGTGCTGTGTAGGGACGCGATTGTAAAATGATTGTGAATGAATGAGTCTGAGTTGGCGGCGAAGTGCCTCCCCGCCCTTGGCTGTCTCGCTGAGAAACGAGAGACCAGGGGTGGGGGCGGGTCTAGAACCACTAATGCTGCATGGAGAAAAAAATGAAAGCCCACTCTTGATCAGAAGTGTATAAACGGGCTGCTGGCCGGACCCTTTTCTGTAATAAAATATTAATATTAAATACCAGTGAATGCGCATGACGAGAAGTGTATAAAGTGCCCCGCCTTCAGCCAGCTTCTTTCTTAGGAGATGCAGCCTTGGGTCTATGCATATGTAATTAGATAGTTCAGTTTTTTGCAAATAGAAGATAGTTTCTGAAAAAGCATTTATATATATTATTTTCCGGTTTTCGTGTGCAGTTGCAGACTGCCTGACCCGGCTGTACCCGATGGTGCTGGGAGCAAAGGACGTGCAGTTCAGGGACCACTACCAGCAAAACACCTACGACTGGATGCTCTAAATCGGCTGCTCGGTCATGGGGACACTGGCCGTGCTGGCCGCTGAGGTGACTACCAGGCTTACAACGACTTTGGCGCTAATGACCACTCGCTACAAAGCCCGACAAAAGTTTTCTTCTGGGCGATGGCATGTCTGGCGAAGTATTATTGAATCGATCTTTTATTAGATAGATTCTGAAAACAGGTAGGCATTTACTTGTGGGAGTTCTTGTTCATGTGTGTCAACCCTGTTGACTTGATGTCCTTGTGTTCCTGTATGGCACTATTCCGCACTCAAGTCTCTTATCAGTGGTGTGCAAGCGCGCACGTCAGTCCGCACTACAATGCTTGTTACACTAACTGAGGTGACTGACTACTCGCTCCCTGCAGGAGTCTGCTGCTGCTCGCCGCCATGTCCCTGCAGCGATGGGTTTGCATCACGTGGCCTCTGAGAAGGCAGCAGCTCGGCCTTGCTACCACAAAAATACTGCTGACGGCCGTGGGGCTTACAGGGCTGACACTGGCTCTCGTTCCTGGTAAGAGCCACACGAGCACTACTGACGGTCGTGTGACTTGCAGGGCTGGCACTCTCTCGCGTGCCTGGAAAGAGCCACACGCGTACTAATGACAGTCGTGGGTTCTTGCAGGGCTAACCCTCGCTCACGTACTTGGATCAAGTATTTAGAGCAGATAGACTGGTTGGCCTTGATGCAATATCTGACACTACATGAGGTTGGCTCCCTCATTGCAGGACGATAGTAATGACTGATTAAACCTGCAGCGGCTGGTGATGAGCCCTTCATAGGCCACACCTGATAACAATCATCACTGCTCGATTAAATCTTGTCCGGCATTGAGCTTCAACGTCATGATGAGCCAATGACGTTGGAGGAGTGCGGGTCTTATTGATTGCCTTTATACCTGAAATCGGCCGTGGACGCCACTACCTTCTCACCCTAACCTCTTACAAACAACAGGAACAAAATAATGCAGACGCACCAATACAGAATTCACAACATTGCAAGTTATTTGATTATCCAAGTATCAAAGATCTGCAAAAAAATGATCACAGAAAAAAAGCTATATTCTTTGTCATTGTTCCATTAAGATTAGTTAGAGGAATAATGAAATAACTGCAATTATTCAATATTAGTACGTCAATCTAAGTTCAGTCCATCACCTACCTCTAGTTGAGGTGGCCGTTCCGTTGCTGATTTCTCCTATTCCCAAGGAAATCAAACTTGATTTTTGATCATCATAGGCAAACTTGATCTTGGTCACGTGACGTTGTTCTCGGCCGATCACGAAACTTGTTACGAATGAAAACCAGCTATTCCAAAGTTAACGAAGACGCTTGGGGAACAAGCTGTGGTGTGGCGTTTGTTACTGTCAGTGTTGAGTTGTTGGTGTTGCCAGAGACAACTACAGAAGAGGAGCGATGGAGAACTGCATTGGGTAACCTATTTAGTGGGTTGTGAAAGTTGTGGAAGTATGAATAACCGAAATAACACCGTGTAGACACCGGGGATACATTGATAGGCAGAAGAAAATACCATAGGAGAGGGGCTAGCAGCCCTCCAGAATGTTATATAAAAGGTTTTCGACATCACAGAAAACATATGTCTCCAAAGCCTTCTCACCGCCAGACGGGACTCAGGCCGGAGCTGACGACACAAATGGTCGCATCGCGTAGTTGACAATGGATATACTTGAAGTACAAAATATCCTAACAAACTAAATAACTGACAGGCCTTCCAACGCACAGACTAAGAACTGCTCAGCGGCCCCCTGTGAAATCGATGAACGTCTCACCAAACTCGAAAATGGTCTTACAACTGTGAACCTCCAACTTGAATGAGTTGATTGCAATAATAGAAGCCCTACAGCCCGCGACATGCGCGTGTGTTTTTCCACCTCTGATCCAAATGATAACCTCATCACAACCGAAACTAGAAACTGCATCAACAAGAAAACAGTTCTCCCGATTTGACACCACAATCTGTTCAACAACGGACCTTACTTTCTGAGCACTTGAAAATCACATTCAATGGACATTTGTCCATACACTCTACCAGAAGAACTGGTTTGCATTACAGGCCGTCCAGTCTTGAACATCATCACCAGCGGCACCACCATTAAAGTAGACACAAAACTTCAAAGCGATACTATTATCTCCAAGACCAACATATGCCAAAATCCGTGCACAAACCTACTCCATCCAACCTACCTCATGAGTTCAGGCTTGATTTACATCGAGATCCTCCCACATGAGCAAGCTGATGAGTTCATCGCCGGACTTGTACAATACGAGGACTATGTGGACAAAGCAAAAGTTGCAGAATTTATAACACCAACAAGTAACACCAACACTGCTCTTTTGCTAAAATTCAACTGCCCTACCCCACCAAAACACATAGACATACCATTCTAGAAACTAAAACCGAGGTTATCCCCTTCGCCAGACGTCCAATGCGTTGCTTTAAATGACAGAAATACGGACACGCGAGCAGAGATTGCCATGGAAGATAAAGATGCTCACACTGCTCCCAAGACAACCATGACGGACGGGATGACCCTCCTTCGTGCCCATCTGTAAAATCACACTACGTTTACTGGAAAGTAAATAGCCACTTATACACTCGCTTCAAGTACTGATTTGAGTTGTTTTGAGTATCATCGTTTAATGATATTTCCTATTTTAACTTTTCCCCTTCTTGATCTTTTAAAACAAAAATTACACAGATACATTATGCTCTCATAGACGATCTACTTAGATCTATGCTACACCCCTACAACTGACCTGAGTGTTTTTGCAACGGGTTTAGCAGAGGGTAAGGGAGTTACCAAAGTTTCTCTAGTAGCATGGCCCAAATCACAAAACTCTTGTTGCACTTCACACCAAATCACATTCCCAAGAACTGACGCACCGAAATCAGTAATCCCGGGAGAAAAAGAAAAAACAATAACCTACCCAGTTGCGAAATAGCCTGCGATGCCCAAGAAATGCATCGAATACGACGGCCACGTCATCAACCACTGCAAGTCGGATACCTCCAACGTTGTAAGAAGTGCGATGGTGAGCACGATAAAAGAAGCAAGACCTTCCAAACAATATGCTACCACTGCCATGTCTTCATAAAACAGGCGACCGCGATTACCAAATCACACGGATGATAAATAAATTACTACCATGCAAAACTACCTCAAAATCACTCGGAGACACGCCATTTCAATTTGGCACGATAAACAAAAACTCACCTTGACTATGTCAAAGCAGTAAAATCTACAATGAAACCCAATCCCTCAGACGATACCCGTACATCGTCAACAAAAGCTAACAACAACACTGTCGCACCCAACACAACGGCCGCTCCTGTAGTAGGGGCGAGTGGCCCTAGAAATGAGCCTACCGGTGCCCAGAAGGACGCCGCGATGAAGGCTGCCATCTCAATCTACCATTCAGCAAGGTCCACTAATGCACAAACGAAAAGGCGAAGAGATGTGGAAAAGACGAAGTGATGTCGGTGATTGATGCCAACCCGCCACAAATAAAAGAGCCCAGCAACAGACCACGAACGATAGCTCGTCAATCTTAGGACGTACAGATGCAAACACCAGGCTGAATCCCCCAGAAAGGGGGGTGGCCGACGGCAAGGCGTACCTCACACCCGCATACGCTCACACTCACACAACTTAGACCGGTAACTCCGCAACACACACTCTGGGTCACGAGAGCGATCCGAGGATCCGTTGTCAGCAACAGGGCTTGACAGTTTTCACTGTTTTACCCCAGCCACATCATAATGGCCGCCCCCCCCCCCATCTACGACCATCAGATCAGCGTCAAAACTCAACGAATTACCACCATTCTCCACTCACGCCTGTTCATTGCACGCTCTCTCGCTACTTCCACATTCAAGTCTCTCATTCCTAACGCCTGATTCACAATATCCATCCACCCAAACTTCGGTCTACCTCTAGGCCTGCGACCACTCGCTTTCGCCTTCATCACTTTTTTTGCCAATCTCCCTTCCTCCATCATCACCATGTGCCCGAACCATCTCAGAACACGCAAATCCACTCGGTCCTACAACTTCTTCACCATCCCGTTCTGATTCGAACCACGTCGTTAGCAAACCTGTCTCTCATCGACACTCCAGCAATGCTCCACAAACATTTAATCACGAAAATATTCAACCTTCATCTCTCAGCTCCGTAAAGCACAGTTGGTACAACGACACCCTCGCACAGCCCTCTCTTTGCTTCCATCCCCAACGTCCTGCAGCTCATTACACTCTTCAGTGCACCCAACACTTCACACCCCTCCTTCACTCGCGACTTCACCTCAGTTTCCACTAGTTCAGTCCCCTCCACATGTGAGCCCAGATACTTAAAACACGGAACTTCTTCCAACAACTGTCCATTTAAGGGGACACTAATGCTGCTCGCATCAACAGTTCTCGAGCATCTCATTACTTTACTTTCACCCAGACTCAGACCCACTTTCACTGTGAACCAATCACTAACCTCGCTTACCACTCTGACACATGCTCGGCTGCCAACATAGAAACTCTGCACCGCTTTCAACAGATTTCCGCCCACTTCATCCAAACGCAACACCACAGCGCTTCTTTGTCAATCCTGTCGTATGCCTTTTCCAAATCCATGAAGGCCCAGAAGACATCCTTTCAATTTGCAAGGTACTTCTCACAGACATGTTTCACTGCAAAAATCTGATCAGCACACAATCTACCTCTCCTAAAGCCACATTGTTCTTCTCTAATTGCGCAATCTGTACATTCTCTAATCCTTTTGATCAGCACTCTCCTATACAACTTTCAACCACACACAGCAAACTGATACCTCTTGAGTTGCAGCATTCATTTTTATGTCCTTTGCCCTTATACAGCGGAACAATGCAGGCACTGCACCACTCAATCGGTATCACACCCGCCACAAAACATATGTTCAGTAGCCTCACCAACCATTCGACAATCGTCGTTCCACCCCTTTTCAGGCACTCAGTCGCAACGTCATCCAAACCAGGGGCTTTCTCTGCTTTCATCACCTCCACCGCCTCCTGCACTTCTTTCCTAGTAATGTCCGCAACAAGTCTCTCTCCAAAAACCTCATCCGCGCACAACCACCCACAGCAACAATGCCAGCCTCTCTGTCATCCTCGACATTCAACAACTCATCAAAATCCTCCGCAAACCTTTTTCGTTCACCAACCACTTTCCATCAACAACTAACCGTTTTCATTTTTCACCGCCTCCTCTTTTCCAGTGTCTCCCTATCTCACCCACTTAACTTCTTCCTTAACTTCTCCACCTGGCATCAGCGTCCCTTTTGGCTCTCCTCACCACTCGCTTTACCTCCTTCCTCTTCTCCTATAGTTGTCATAAGCCACCACTGACCGCGCATGCAACCACTCCTCAAAAGCTGTTATTTTCTGCGCCACCGCCAGTTTGACCTCCTCATTCCACCACACGCAGCCCTTCCGTCTGCACTCGCCTACACGGCGGATGCAGACGGGTGCACCACTCTCCTCGAGTGCACCACTCTCCTCGAAATCAGCACAGCGCTCTCTCCACCACTGCACCATGGACCATCCTCACCCATGTGTACTTGTGGATATCTCGCTTCTTGAACAGGCTGTTTCCGACGACCAGCTCCTGCTCCATGCACAAAACTATATGGTTTTCTCCACTGTCATCCCTACCAGGAACGTCATACTTCTCTATCACATTATCCACTACTGCCTCTCCAACTCTCGCATCAAGGCCACCCAGTACAACCACATTGAATTGTCTTCCAAAACTCTCAATACACTCGCTCCGGCCAGTCCAAAATTTCTCTCTCACCCCCTCACTCCTCTCGCTACCAGGTCCGTACGCACTCAGAAATGCCCACTTATCTACCCCAACTTTACTGGAACCCACATTAATCTTGAGGACTCCTCTATCCACTCAACAACGCTACTAGTCAGTCGATCACTCAATAACAACACCACACCATCTCTTGCCCAACCTTCATCCACGCCTGATCTTCTTCCACTTGCCATTCCAAACTCACACTTGCTCTTACCCATCAACTTAGTCTTAATCAGCGCCAACACATCTATGTTCCTCCTCCCAAACAAACATCTCACCAATCTTTCGCCTCTTTTCTGCATTCGTACTACAACCACGCACATTCAGCTACCAATACAACAGGGTTCGGAGAAGCGTGAGCCTCTCCTCCCCCCGCTCGTCTTGCCGTCTTATAGGGAGAATTTTACAGAGGATCGGATTACTAGCCCCCTCGCCCGCCCCATATTAGTCACCTCTTACGACACGCATGGGTTACGGTAACAGCATTCTAACACCCCCCGCTACGGGGGGGGGGGATTTAGATTGGAGAAATTCAGCGTGACGAGTGCTCCCAAAAGAAGTCCGTACAGCGCTAAAGGCTAATTAATTCGAAAATAGGAGTTCCCAACAGGTTATAATTCTTCAGGAGGTAATGTAACTTGAAATATTTTAAAAAGCAGGATTCGTTCATCAGAGTGCATCAAAGGACGTAGGTCGAATTTTACCTGTCTCAACCTAGGCTTCGCCCAACGAAACCGAAATGAGAGATCAAACCCTCGATTCTCATTCCCGACACCACTAAGTCTCACCAGCGAGAAGGATCATCGCCAGCGTTCAACCTACAAAGCTTACTCACTGACCTAACCTACCGGAAAAAGATAATCGCTTACGGAAACCATACCGGACTATACGAAGCAGTATAAAAACAAATACCGGTTCAAGCAAGATGGTCTCTCAACACCACATTGCACAGAGACGATAATCTTTTTATGAAGCTGCTTTAAGCCCTTTCCGTTCCTGTACACATCAGGATGCGTATGTACCACAGGTGAAAGGTTTAAATAATTTCATTATGATGAAATCATAAGAAGGAGTGCGAACCTACCAGAATCGATGAAGTGCGAACCTACCAGAATCGATGATTTTCACCCCCTACAGGGGAGTTTGCGATTACTCGTGCTGTGGCTCCGGTCCAGTTAAGCCCCTAATTTTTATCTTAACCTTGATCTTAATCTAAACGAAAGCAAACAAAAAATTCTTCCGTACCACGTCCAGACGCCTCCACTTTTATAAACCATATGGATACACAAATTGTGAGAATTTGTTATGATAAGCCCAGATTTATTATGTGAGCAGCAAAACATGTGTCCGTCTGATGCGAAGTGATCGCTTGATTCCCAGTAAAAGATGGCTAGACACGATTGCGTCACGCCCCTCTGGCTATTCAATGTATATATAGTGAGAATTGTCAGGGAGGTGAATGCCACTCCGACCATATTGCCTTGAATAGCCATGGAGGTCGAAGGTTGAAGTTGATGGAAGGAAATGGGCGGTATCGGCAGAAGCGTCAGTTTTTATCTGCGTATTTAGAGGATAAGATATGTCGGCTGGGGTCAGAATTTGGTAGAGTGTGTGGAAGTGGAAGTTGTGATATAATGTTGATGAAAGTATAATGATGAGTTGTTTGAAGAATGTCGATGCGAGAGAAATCTGTGTCCGCCTTTATGAAGAGGTAATGTAGGAGGTGCAGTGCTTCTTGAAATCTAGGGAGTTTGCGCCCCATACTTTCACGGACGGCCCGAGTCAGGCAGGTGGCTAACGAATGACTCATTCGGACGGACGGACGGACAGCTTTTGGATTATTCATAAGGTATGTTAATAGGTTATATATATTATTAGGTTTTCATATATTAATAGGTTATATAAATAGAACGTTTACACACTACCTTAGGTATTTGCATTTCAATGCTCGGCATACTGAGTCCTCTGAATGTTTAGGGGTAATAATAACATACATTTATAAAATACTTTTTAATTGATAATAAATCTATCGGTTGCATAATAATTTAAATGCAGTATTGAACGTTAGAACCGTTGGATATGCTTTGGAAAATTAGGTGAGATTGCTCCAATCTGTTATTTGATTTTTTTTATCCATGGCTGATTAGTTCATATTTCTATGCTGTGAGTGTATGTTTCGTTATATATTTATGTCTGGATTATACTTCTATTTATTTGTTTATGTACATATTTGTTTGTATTCTCATCTAGTTGGGGTATAATTTACTCATTCGGAGGTTGATTTTCTTAGCGGTTAGATTGAGATATTTTGTATGTTCTGTTCGATTATCATTATTTATTGTTCATAGCAAAAGTGTGGTAGGTATGTTTTATACCTCGATTTGCAGCCTTATAGTCCAGCC
>SDVV010031813.1:0-11504 GCA_016164225.1 Gammarus roeselii
TATATATATAATGTATCATTAGTATAAGTTTTTCAGCGAAAATTTTAAATTGTAAAAAATAAATATAATTGTCGAATACCTTTGTTCGTTGTGCAAACAGTTGAAATCAATCTTGCAAGTCCTTCTCTCTTTTAAAAAAGATAGTTGCTGTCATAACCCTTGGCGCAGCGTGCAAGCTGGTTTAAATTGTGTCCACCAGCAAAACTGTAAGTAATCATTGAAGAATTCCCTAAAACTTCCAACGTTTTTGTGGCTGAAATTTCACTCTCTTCCCGTCAATTGCGAAGCGCGAGTTTGGCATTGTTCTGACGCTCTCGATGAGAAGGGATGTTAGGAAGGATGGAGTCAAGGCGAGATGATGTCTTTAAAGAAAGGGATACACTACGTTGAGTTGAATCGTAGCAATTTTGATAGGTTCTAGATGAAGGACCTTGCAAATGATGCAATGACGAGCTGATTGGATATAGTGTGGTGGTGACAGCATCCAGAGAGACGAAATACTAGCACAGTTAAGGATGGTGCGTTAATGAGCGTGATAACACGGATCATGAGATGATAAGCGGAATTAGTAACAGTAGTTGAAAGCTGCGTGCAGAGGAAAACTATTCTTTATGGCAAGGGTGGCCTGCTTATTAACCTATCAAGGCCCTATTAACCAGTCGAATTTATGACAACTGGAAATGCGATATTCTCTGCGATGCAGACAACGATATTGACAGATGGCGATGTCAATGTGACGAGAGGCGGGATATTAAGTGGGTAGGAATATCAATTTGAGTTTCACCCTAGGAAAACGATAGCAGAAACACTCAACAGGCTTAAAGAATAAAGAACAATAGTTCTCACATGAGAATTGTGAGAATATCCCTTAAGACGAAAAAAGTATGAGAGTCAGAGGGCGACTGACTGACCACCTGCTCCCTAGCAACGCGCTCTCTCACTGGTCATTTCTTGTTGGGCAGTTCACTGTAGAGTAGAATCTTGTGATGACTTGGCCCCGATGCAACATATTTTGGCGTTCCAGAAATTGAAACAATGGTTATTCGGACAGCTGCTATCAAGGTTGATTCACCGTCTGACCTTCTGGCTTTTTCTGATAATAGGACCCCGCCTAAGCTCCAGTGGCAGCATATGAGCATGAAGCTGTTCCCGAATTTATGACCTGTGTGACTTCTCGCAGTTTTGAAAACTGGGAAGTACTACGAAGCGAATTCGTTTGCATAATGAGGCAGACAGCAACTCAACCACAATACGGCTAAGTTTTTATCTCTACCTTGCAAAAATAACTCGGGAATCGTCTTTCCAACAACTTGCTGATGGTTTAACATGGATTTCATATTTATACAGGTAAAATGACAAAATTACAGAAATGACAGTATACACAGGTGATACGAGCCAAGTCTTTGTTTGCGTGAGCGTTCTGAAGAGAACATTTGCTATTTTGATAAGCGTACAACTAAGGTTGGGGGACAAGTTTTCAACTGCATCCCACCAACCGATGGACATTGATCGAGGACATTGTCTGTTATCGATTGTTCAACAAGTCGAGAGATGAAACGTTACATTGGACTATTTATACCAAGAAAAATATGCAAAGTAAGTAGGATCACAAACATTTGCTGAATCATTACAATTATCTGTTTCAACATAAATTTATTAAAAAAAAGAGAGTAGGAAATGTCCAACATTAGGTTGTATATTGCATTTTCACTCATTGATTGTCGCACGAAGACACCAATTTGGTAACGGTTCCACCAACCGAACTAAGATACCATTTTAATCGTTATCACTTATATGAAACTTTTCCTACCCAACCTAACCTAGCTTAGGGGTGCGTGTTTCTAACCCGCGGGGCAAATGTACGTGTTACTAACCCACGGGGGGAAGCATACTTATTATTCAAGGGTATGTATTGTTGATTTTTTTTAGCGGTTATGACAGTGTCCGGTTATGACAATGGGCTGTATCAAGGTGGCGCAAGTGCGCGTTAGCTGAAACATTTTTTTAGCGCGAAAGCGCGTGTGCTGAAAGATTTTTAGTGGTTATTACAGTGTCCGATTATGACAGTGAGCTGAAGGAAAGTGACGCAAGTGCGCGTGTGCTGAAATGTTGTTAACGCAAAAGCTTGGCTCCCATTTAATGCAACTCGTCCTCATATTCGTGGCAATCGAGTTCCAAATTTTAGTAGCTCTGTTTTTTTCAATAGTTTACGATTTACGGTGAATCTTCTAATCCGTATTGCTTCGAAGATTATTTATAGGATTATTTGTGAAGAAAAATCATTATCAATGTAAGTTAATTGATTCATAGCCAAGTACATACATTACATTATCAATGTAAGTTAATTGATTCATATCCAAGTAAACACTCACTGCAGCGGAAAAGTTGATGATGTGACACAGTGGGTTAATATTCCATTGGCAAAAGAGAGCAACAAGTGGTCATGCCTGCTGGCATGTGGTAGTGTTCTAATGGCACGCGTCTGACTAAGAATGATGGGTCGTAGGTTTGTTTTGTTAAGTAGAAGCATATATGCATACACATTAGATCAGAAAAGAGATGAATAAGGATATAATACAAAAAACTTTTCGCAGGAGTCGTGAGAGAATTTCTACATTTGTAAATAATGCAACACGATTTGGATCATTTAACGCCAACAAATGTGACGTGATCTGTCCAGTTAAGTCTCTAATCTACATATACAACCGGTTGACCTATCAATCCGGCTTGTGTGTTAGAAAATGGTAATATCCTCCGCCAAAAGCGCTTTGAACTTTACTATCACACGAGTATGATTTTATTTAGAGAATTTTCCTTTCAATAAATGTGCTATTCAAATATTTGAATAATTCACGCAGAAATATTCAAAGAAAAAAGCGCTACGACAACAAAAACAATATTTTATTGTTCTGCGGAGAAGCGTTTAAGCGGGTAATCAAAACTATTTTATCAATGTTTGATTGTACAGAACAGTAACTATTTGTATACATTCCTCTGATCCAAATATGTGTTGAAATGGCGTCCAGAGGTGATCATCGATTATCAAACCTCCAATGTGACGAGCGTTATAAGACGTAAAGAACATACGATGACTGTGAACAGTTCCCTATTCCAAAGGGATATAGGTATAGCCGACAGCCCCATGTGAGGGCAATAGACACTGCTCCGTCACTAAGAAACTGGGGAGTTTGACGCTCAGTCATTCGTAACTGGAGATATTGACGCTCAGTCACTCGCAACAGGGGAGTTTGACGTTCAGTCACTCGTCAATGTGAATTTGACGCTGTCACTCGTAAACGGGAGTTTGACGCTCAGTCTCTCGTCAATGGGAGTTTGACGTGTTAGTACACTACATGGGACAATGATCGGACTTCTTTCTCATGGAATGTCCATTCCACGTCCACTGTCACCGATCGATCGTATCCATCATTTCCTAATTTGCTAATCAAGGAGCGCTGGCTCGGATATGTTGCATGATAGATGTATCATGAAATTAAATCGCTCGGACTCTGAAGTCTGGTGCTTATTTATTTTAGAAAAAATGCCAACCAATGCCCGCAGTGTCAGCTAATCCGATCTTGTCACCGCTTATTTCTTTAAAAATTTGATTTATTTTGTGAATAATTTGGATAAATTGAATAGTGTGACAAGTATTCTAGTATAATAGGGCTCAAGTTGTATCAAGTGCACTAAATTACACATTGTATTTCGGAAATGTAGCGCTTTCCTAATATGGTATTATACAATCTTATTAATTATGCACTTGGGTATGGTGTTACGAGTAGGAAGAATATACATTAATTTAACACGTGGAACTAATGCATTTCCATGTATACACCTTCCTATACAAAATGATATTTAGTTTCCCTGACATTTATTCTGATCAAGATTCATAACGTCATAAAATCACGAAAGGAGAACCAAATGATTGGCTATTTAGGAATCTTACACATCTAGTCCCCCTCCCGTCAACATACGTACTACTTTCACGGAATACAAATATTTAAAAAATCGGAAATGAGAGGAGTAACCGCATTTCAAGTTGTGCATCATTTGTTTGTGGATTGTTGAAGATATTCTCCTAATTACAAGGAGAGGACAGCGGGTTACTTGATGCTTCTCAGCACGCATACCCTCGCAGTGGTTGATCTAGTCTAGAGGATGATTTAAACTATCTTCAAAATTCCGCTCATTCAAATCTTATCTGAAATAATTGAACACTAATTGAACATGATAATGTTTTAAACATTTGAAATTTAGTTGAACCTTAAATAATTGGACAAAAAGCATTCACGAATCATTTAACACGAATCAATTTCAATATTTATTTGATTTTGAATAACGCAGTGGTAGTGCCTTCCAGGTTGTGGGCTCATTGTACGTACGTGGATGTCAGACTGGGAGACGTTTCTGATAGGCTGGCTGGCAAATGGTTATGTACTTTACCTCTCTAACGTTGAGCTTTTTTATATAAATATTCACGTGGGAGAGGGACATAAAAAGTATCCAGGTACGTTGGTCATTAGCTCAACCTATGAATTTATGTCGTGTTCTCATTCCTACTCCATGTATGTTCGTTTGGTGTGTAATTTGAATGTATTGGTAGGGATGCTTGTCAAACTTGTTTCTCTGCAATCATTATTGTACCATCGAGTGCTTCATTTAAGACTATTATTATTATTATTGTAATTATAATTGTTAATATTATTATTATCAGAGCATTCATTTATACTATTTGGCAATGGGCTTGCAATTCTTGAATATAACAGTAGTATAAAGGGTGCTGAAACGCGGATGTGAAGGAATAAGATAGGGCTTAATTAGCGCCGTGGGGCAGGGGTCGGCCGGAGTCAGACGGCAGCACCGGAACTGGTTTGGCACGTGAGTCAGCTAACGGGCGGAAGGGTAGCGGAAGGGGCGGATGGAAGGATTGGGGCGGGCGACGCAAAGGCTTGCTGCATAGATTGGCAGCTTTTCGTGCTTTGAATATTTTAGTTTTAATTCTAGTTTTTGATGTTTATTCTATTTATATATGTTTTTTGCTATTTAGATGGTTGTATTGGGGTAAAATTGGTCACTAACTGTTACTCCTCATATCATTTTTGTTCGGTTCTGGTAGGGATATTGTCATAACACTATTCTGGAGGGGTGTGGTATAGGACCCCCTAGGCAAAAAGTTGGATGCGCTCTGGCAAATTAGGTAAGATTGCTCTTATCTGTTCTTTGACCTACAAATTATTTCCGTGGTATGTTTGCTATGTTTGAGTGTCTATATCATTATATATTTAGGTCTGGATTATAATTCTATAAATGTTCCTGTACATATATGTTTGTATTCTTATCTAATTGAGGGTATAATTGACTCATTTAGAAGTTGGTTGGATGCTTGATATTGAATTTAGGCAATGTTTTGTGTATTTTTCCAGTCGTTTATTTCATATGTATGTAATATATATTGGTAGTTGGCGAGTGATGTTTGTATTTTGGGTTGATGCAGCGGCTTCGTTACAAGAATCTATCTTCCCCATATCGCATGATCCAGATTTGAACCTGATATATCGGTGTTCCATTGACACTGTGTTCCAATAACGAGTACCTGAACGATATATATTTATTGTGAGTTATTATATTGTGTTATGAATACTTAGCAATGTTCAGTCGATTTATGTTGAATTTGAAGTGTTTTTTGGACTTTTGAATATTTATCTAATTCAGGTTTATGAATTTTTAGGATATTTTAGGTTAGCATCTTCCATGTAGCACACTATTTCAGTCATATTTGGTTGGTTATTGCTTCATTTAGTATTAAATATGTATATATGACATTCTGTTACGATTAAGCCTTTAGTTAAATAAATGTTAATTTAACCCTGTTTTGGATTGATACAGCAGCTTCGTTACGAGATTCTGTATACTCCATAACGCATTATCCAGGTTTGAACCAAATATTTTGGTGTTACCATGTTCCGAATGTTTCGTTATTAAGCGTATGTACTTTGTTCGGGTAGTCTTAGCTCGATTTTTTTTTGTATAGCGAGTATCGGCTGGAAGCCCTATAGCAAGAGTACCTGAATTTTGGTTATCTCCTACAGTTATAGGAATTTTTAGGATATTTTAGGTTTGCATCGACCATGTCGCACACTATTTCAGGCATAATTGGTCAGTTATTGCATCATTCTTCTTATTTTATATATCTTGACCGTTTTAGTATGTGTCTTTCAATTATGTATGTTCTCTGTACAGGACAGAGAACATACATAAATATATATTTTTTATATCCCGGCAATGTTTGACGTGGTTATTACTAATATGGGTACGACAATGTATTACAATATTTTATGTGAATTAGAGCAGGGGAGATTGTTGTTGTTGTATGTTTTTTCACGATACCCATATGAATGTATGATTGAGAGGTGTAAAACCGTACTGCATCTTTGTGGATTTTCTTCATTGATCCATAGCAAGCGTCCAGTTTAACGTTTTTAGAAGACGATTTGCTGGGTAGATGGGTCATGATGTAAAGGTGGTTTACACTCTTGGTTGTCATTTGGAGTTCGTCCAAGTTCAACGCCATTTTGTAAGTTCTTGTGGACGTCGATCTTAAGTTCTATGGGTTTGTTTGAGAGGATATGCGACAAGCTGCTAGTCGTTGAAGTGATTTTCTCAAGTCATCAGCGAAGAGAAGCCCAGCTTTTTATGGCCACGCACTCTTTGAGACTCATGTCAGCCCCATTCTTAACCAATATACCTGTGTATAGATTTCTTAGTCATTTCCAGGATGTCACTTTGGTTAACGTTGCTCAGAGACGACGGATTAAACAAATGCATGGTATGTCTGAGGTCTCGCACCGTGACTGGGTTTTACCTCTAAATTTGTTACATATCAGTGATAGATTGCTGAGAAGTGACCTAGTAAAGCATTGTAGAGTTCGTTATTATGACACTGCGGGCTTCGATTTTCTCCTACTAGTCATAGCATCAGTTAGGTCTAGGAATTTGTTTTAGATTTGAACAGGTATCGTAAAAAAAAAAACTTTATTCGCATGAACTCAGTGTCAGATATTTTTGGTATTGCTGTTATGTTATTAGTATACTATCTTAGTCATGAACCAGATCACGTGGGATATTGGAGTAGGATTTATCATCTGGGTGTGGTAGGATACACGTATATAATAGTTAATCATTGTCGGTTAGGGCAGAGTAGAGAATCTTATCTAGCTATTTTATAGTTGATGTTGTATGTTCTGATTGGTTATCATAGGAATATATCTAAATCAGGCATAAATTCCCCTAATTTCATGGAATGTTGGGTATAAAATACGCTTAATTGGATGTAATGATACATAATTTTGATATATTTTACCTCACGACACTTGATTTGGGTCTGGTTCCATGTCGTCTTGGAGGGCTAATATACAGGATCTGTGTAGAGTGTTGGTGTTAAAGGTCTTCAATAATGTAATATACATCGCAATTATGTTATTCGCTCGCATGTCTTTACTAGATGCTTATTCCCGCATGTCCTACTTCTATAAATATTTTGATCTGTTTGCAGTTTATACACCTAGAAGTTATTGATCAATTCAGGCTTTGTTATGAGATTGTGTTCCAATTCAGAAAATCTGACTTATGCGAGCATTCACCAGATCCACAGTAGCATTTTTCACTATAGCTCTGTTATGATGGCCGTAATCCTAACCCATCCTAACCTGTCCTAGCCTAATCTAACCAAGGATTATAAATTTTTCTTCGTTTTCATAATTATGTCATGTATTTCTTCATTGATTTAATCTTTTTTCTTATCAAATCTATCCACTTGACTCTGTAGTTTTACCAATCTTAAGCAGATTGTGTGCCTACATATATATTTTTTTCCACTATGTGTGTTACATGCCCAGTATTATTGAATAGTTTCAAGTAATGTTAGGTGATCGCTCGTTAGTAGACTGTATAATTCCAAACGTTTATGTAAGATTCCAGCATATGTCAGTGATTGTTATAGGTGTTAAAGCGGTAGCAACTTTGATGTACGGTTTCACAGTTGGAATAATATTTTTTTTTTAGTGTGGGATGTGTTGCTCCTACCATTGTCGTCTATTATAACGATTATTGAATAAATCCACTCATACATATCTACTACAGATCTGTGATGTAAGGTTCTTTGTCAACAAGATCTAAAATATAAACCATGTCTAAGGTACATAGTAGAGTAATATATATATCAATTTGCGACAACATAGATCACATATCAATTAATGCAAAAAGGGTTACCAAACACTGGCAAATACATCAATACCTAGGCAACCTAACTTAACAGTCATCCTAATCATTAGTTATGTTTGATGCTCATGTATGACATTGGTATGTATGAAACTCTCCACTTGGGCTGTAAATTTAACATATCAAAAGCAGTTTAAATACATGTCTTCAATTTGATCCTGCAAATATCTTTTTGCAGATGTTGAAATTGCAGAATATTTGTCGATATCTCTGTTATTTGTTTGGATGAGACTCAGCAGGTAGGATCCAAGAGAACGAACGCACTTCAATTTGTTACACTTTTTTAAATATCGAACAGTTTCACGCGAAATTAGGTTCAAAGATCTAGTCATCCTAACCAGCGTAACCAATAATTATATATTTTCATTCAAGTTTGTGGTTATGTATGATATTTAGTCATTAATCCCCTCTACACGGCTCTATTTTACGTAGCTTTTTCTAATGTCACACAAGGTATACACATATTCTTTTACATGCATATACAGGAGCATGAGCGTCTCAGTGTCGGCATATTTGTCGACACAATGCATATAGACAGGGGGCGTTAGCATCACTGTCGGCACATGTGTCGACACCATGTAGGTGTTACACACATTTTGTGCAGAAAGGGTTACCATACACTGCCAGATGCATTAATGCCTAGGCAACCTAACCTAACCTAACCTAACCAACTTAACCAAGAATTATGTGTCATCGTTCGATATTTTTTTTTCTGCATACATATAATACTTATTCATTGATTTATGATATATTCATATCAAATCCCTCCACATGGCTCTACATTTCTATGTATCGAGTACAGTTTTGATATACACTTTCAATTTTGTTATACCTCTCATATGATTCTTGATTTTTACATGTTATTCACACCCATCAAAATCTTACCTAACCTTATGTACGGTAATCAGTCATTGTTATATGCATATGAAGCCCTCCAAACGATTTTAAATATTACTCTAACATATAGGTTATTTATTTCGTTTTCACTCTCAACCCATATTAGTTAGCAGAGAGGACCAATTTTCCAACTTAGATGGTATGAGTGTTACAGGTAATTCATATAATTTTTCATTTGACACAATTCTACAGCAATTTAACATGTTATTCACATCCATCAAAATCTAACGTAACCTTATTTACGGTATTCAGTCATTGATTTATGCATATGAAGCTCTCCAGACGACTCTAGATATCCCTCTAACATACATGTTATTTATTTCGTTGTTACTCTCGACCCATATTAGTCAGCAGAGAGGACCATTTTCAAACTTTGATGGATTGAAAGCTACAAATAATTCAAATTAGTGCCAGTTTCATACAACGGACACATGGTCTCGCACTATGTTTTTCTTATTGTACTCCAATATCTCCACTTGGCTCGACAACCCTTCACGACTTCATCTCTGATTTACCTTTTCTTTCCTATAATTTTCATATTCATGACGATGACTTCATTCCAAGATCTGATCGGACTTGATTTATATCCTACCAATCTGTAACACATCTAGATCATTTACCTCGAGATAGGTTTCTGGCATTATTTCTCGCATTGAAACATATTCTTCTACTCATTTCGTCAATTCGATGTTACCTCTGACTGACACGATGTTTGCAATTCATTACTTAACCTTTGAGTTAAAGATAATATAAAATTTTCATTGCGGATTTACATTGTTCCATTAGTATTTATTGGCATTATTTACAGACCTTGCTGGCAACATAAATGACATCTACCTCTTTTTTTTTTTTTGAAACATTTTGATTCGTTAATCCAACCATACCCATCATCACTATATTTCAGTTTCCTCTCAAAATCTTTCATATGCTCTATCATAGCTTTGATGCGAATACCGCAGGCTGTTCCGTATTGCTTCTTCTTCTTGAACCTTAACTATTCGAAATTCCTCCAATTCAAAGTCATTCTGAACTTAAACATTGAGAAATGTTGCATACGATCCAGATTTTATTTTGTTCCTAGGTATGTTTTGTCTTCCACTACATCAGATTTATCACATTCATGATGATTTTTCTACTTGGATCATATCAATTTCGAGATTTGCTTTCTCAGTTCCCCTAATCTTTGTTACATAGAACTGTACCTAAAGCCGACTTCCTTCTTTCCTGGATCCATATATGAATGATAGCTCCCACTCATTTGATTCTTGTTTTACCCATTCTGAAATAACTGATATTTTCAACACTAGTCAATATTTGTTCAATTCGACTCATATCTTCTTCGAAGATTCCTTCTTCCAACACTTGTAAAAAAAATTGAGGTATGAATTTTCCTTTTTGTTATTCTATAACGAAACGTGTGTCTACGCATGATCTCAACGTAACACTGACTCCATTCTCGGTATGCAGCTAGCTAATATGAGTTGATTACATGTTGTTTTTCCCATAACATTAGGCCTAAGCATTGCTCGCCTAGGTCATCAACTGTGTATGTATGTATGTGTATAGGGCTGTGAACGTATGTGAATGTGTATGTTCAATCGTATGTACGTGTTACGTGAGTTAAAAATGTATAACACAATATTTAAAACGATTTTTTTAAATATACATTCAAATTTTCGAGAGATAACACCTTCCTCAAGTAGCCAAGTTATCACTTCAATAGACCGACTTGGCTCGGTCATCCCTCGAAAATTTGAAACTATAAAATAAATAAATAAGACTCTCTACTCAACCCTAACCGACTATGAATAACTATTATATACAGTGTATCCTTCCACACACAGATGATAAATCCTACTGCAATATCCCAAGTGATCTGGTTCATGACTAAGATCGTATACTAATAACATAACAGCAATACCGAAATTATCTGACACTGAGTTCGGGAGATGAATGTTATTTTTACTACAATACCTGTTCAAATCTATGGCAAATTCCTAGACCTAACTGATGCTATGACTAGTAGGAAAAAATCGAAGCCCACTGTGTCATAACAACGAACTCTACAATGCTTTACTAGGCCACTGCTCAGCAATTTACCACTGATAAATAACAAATTTAGAGGAAACACCCAGTCACGGTGTAATACCTCAGACATACCATGCATCTGTTTAATCCGTCGTCTCTGTACAACGTCGACCAAAGTCACATCCTGACATAACCAAGAAATCTATACACATGTATAGTGATTAAGAATGGGGCTGACATGAGTCTCATAAGAGTGTGTGGTCAAAAAAAGCTGGGCTTCTGTTCACTGATGACTTAAG
>SDVV010031814.1:0-11504 GCA_016164225.1 Gammarus roeselii
CCCACACTACAGGCTAGCAAGCTTCGTTCTTGTTTATACTGCCCAGCCATTCTGCCGCCACACGGTCCCTAGACGACAGAGACCTAGAAACTGCTAGCTGCAACTCCCATCCTGTCATCAGTTCTACACTGGGCCCACACTACAGGCTAGCAAGCTTCGTTCTTGTTTATACTGCCCAGCCATTCTGCCGCCACACGGTCCCTAGACGACAGAGACCTAGAAACTGCTAGCTGCAACTCCCATCCTGTCATCAGTTCTACACTGGGCCCACACTACAGGCTAGCAACTTTGAGATCGGATGGGGCATTACAATTATTTATTATAAATAACATTGTGTTTTTTGTGTAGGTAACAGTATCCCTCACCAACGTTATATCGTGCAGCGAATAATTTGTTTAATTGTCACGTAACGTAAATGTCGCCACACCAACTGTCTTCTCCTTTTACTATCTTGATCTTGAAAATGTGGTATACAAAATTGTTTGAATTGTAATTCTATTCCATCTTCCAAAAACTAAACTTTAATGTATGCACGCTATTATTCGCCCTTCCTCTAGGTCAATGTCTTTAAGGTAATAAAACTATTGAAAAGGCCACCATAAAAAGGAAATAACCCTTAAACTAGGTTAACTGTTGAGCAGATAGATATGACCATTGCTGAGGAGGAATTAATGGTTTGACGTTAGAAAAATTACACTGAGTTTAATCACGCAAATTAATCAATATCGAATTATATATGATTGAATGCAAATTGCTCGTTTGAACGAACGCTGCCGGATGCGTGAGCTGAAAAATGCTATGTCATGCCTGACTTGTTTTTGCGTTTATCAGAAGTGGTAATAAGGTCAGGAAAACGAACAATGAGCCGGCCTCGGGAGTCTGGGTGGACCTTACGTCCCGACGGGTAGACGAGTAACCGGTATTTGGAAGCTGTGTCCACCAGTGTGAATGTGCACGCATTACTGTATCAGTCATTTGAGCGGTCATTCATTCAGGTAGGTTAATTTTGCCTAAGGTTTTCGTGATAGGTGTCGATTTGTTGCTGAGTGAAACTGTGGTTTCTGCGACATTTACGCGGCTAAATGAATGCATTGAAATTCGGACACATTATCTGCACCCTAACACTCTGCCCCCCAGTAGAGCTTGTTCGCTCTGAAGACCATGATACTTTGAACAACACGCTGAAACATGATACATGTGTAATGCTCTAACAGTAAGTCCTGCCTGCATCTCCTCACTCTCTCCCGAGATCCCATGTAGGGCACGCTGACAGTTCGAAGTCCATTGTGAGGTAGTGTTTGTGTTATGCGTAATTGAATGTTTCAAAGTCGTTTCTGTGAATCACGATTGTGGTTGGCTTAGTACCATAACTTGTTTTTTAGATGATTTAAAAAAGTTAGGTGTGTTCTGTACTAGTAACCATTAACCAACATTCTTTGGTTAATCTCAAATTTTAGTTTAATCTCAAATTTGTCGTTTGTAAGTGCGCATTCAGGGCAGGTTTGCAAACTAAATATTGAATGAGTGTATCGTTGGAATTATCTTGCGAATAAGAAATCGTACACAAAGTAAACTGCATAGCAGAAGTAAATTATAACTTAAAATTCAATTTTCGGCACGAACAAGTTCAAACGGGGATTGTTTTACTTTATGTTTCAATGTACCTATACATGCCACTCGTCCTTATATCTATAGTAATATATGGAATTAAAGGGTTTTCCAAGCTGCTTACGTACTGAATCATGACTTTTACATAAGTCAGGAAAGCACACTGATTGAAGCTTGCATCCCTAATGATTACACAGAAATTGTCATCAGTACTGAAGGAATTTAAAATTTGTATTGGTGTAACCGTCACTAATCTGCAATGATGTGCGCTCTCTGCACAACGGCATTTGATTATGACGGCTCTGAACTAACAAAATCTGTTTATTTAACATAGTCCTGAAACGTAGATGTGTGCAAACTAAATTTAAAGTTGTATCTTGTTCAACATTATTAATTTACCACTTCAGCAATATTCCTCTCCAAGTCAAAATATCTAGAGCACATCAAATATATTGTTTTCAGTTATAAAAAACACTAACACTGTTTATAAAACGTCTAATCGTACATAACATTAACGGAAATATATATATGAGTTGATGATGGGCCGAATCAATAATCAATTTTACTCATTAATGTCCAACATCCATTAGCTCAGGGTCATCGACTCTGGCTCTGACGCGGCATGTCATAGGTTCAAACCCAGCTGCAATAGCCAACTTCATATTGAATTATGACTACAGCCACAGCACGCCGCCTGTTTAACGTATCAGTACAGGTAGTTGTGGTTAAACACTGATTGACCAGCACTGACCAATGGTAAAGTGTGATCGGTTATAACTCGTCACTGCCTGAAGCGGTTCATCAATTACCGCCGTGGTAGCGCCGGAACTCCATCCCTAATTAAACTGGAAGGGTGACACCACAGTCAGGTGCAGTGCGCCTGCATTACTAACGATTAAACCTTTTTATCTCGCCAGCGCAGTAGCCTAGAGAATGGAGACTCCAACTCCTGTTTCTAGGTACTAGGGTTCTATTCCCATTTGGTGCGATACTGCATTTCACTTGCAAAGTGAATTTAGAGGCTGCCAATTAACCTCTACAGATCTCACCCCCACAGATGACCTCGAAGCTTTCCAACTACACCAGCATCCTGTGGTCGACATACAATAATGTTATCCCGCGTAACTGTGCGTAGATCAAGTAACAATAATTGTAGTACAATGTGAAATTTTAACTACAAAGATTATTTATAAACATTGACATTTATATTTATTCATATCGTCATTCATCTTTTATGATTTCAAATAGAACAATAAACATGTTTGTGCGTTTACATTCAATATAAACTTCGAATGGTGTTTATATACTGGCCCAAAAACAAATAGACCTATTTAGCTACAATTAATGGAATTAAAAACTGAAACCGTTCGGTGAATCGAAGCACTTGATATAACTGGTTCGAGTGACGAACCGTCGCCAACAACCCTAGGACGTCTATTTGAACAACCTCTGTTTGATCGTCTATGATCCAGCACTAACAAAGCATCATTCAATCGGTGCAAGTGAAAAATTTTCGCCTGAAACCAAGATAAATTCGCTCGAATACCCTTTAGGTGATCATCGATAATCCCATACCGATGGCAAGCAGACATCCTCTAGGTAACCCAGTATTGTACATATGGGTTATTGCCAGCTGATTGGCAAAACTATGTCATGGTCATTGTCTATTATTCTTGAATAAGTCATGGGCAATAGTATTTGGTTTAGACTTCGAATAACACAAATAAAAATATCCCTCAACCCTTAAAGGGGATGTTGACAATATCTTCACACTGTACATGGACACAGTATGAAATTATGTAGCTATGGGTGGTCTAGTTAAGATTAACCTCTAGCTGGGTCATTGAGTGGGGATGATATGGAACTGTTCCGACATCGACCACTCTGGATAGTTATGCAGCTGTTCTAAAAATTCAATGATTGAATATAGTTGTCCGAAGTACTAATCCTAGTCAAAAACATCTTATCTCTGCACGGGGTTCTGCTCCCTTATTCAAATCCCAGCGATGCTTTGTTTGTCAATTCCGCCCTCTCGCTCTCTGTGACCGGGCTCGCCAGTATTGTTTGTGCACACATAACACCATTTGAGATGTTAGTATGGAGAAAAAAAGCACATACAGACATGAAGCATGTATAGTATGAATGAGAATACATGAGCATAAACATAGAAATGGCTTAACGACATGAGATTTTAGAGTTACATAAACCTGAAAGAATTATACAAAAAATTGATTATAACAACGGTGGACAATCGAAATTTGCAGTCGAGCAAAGGCATAGTACGGTAATTTTGGATGGGCGAGAGCATAGTACGGCAGCTGTAGTTGGGGCGATTGTTGTTAGGTCAAGCATCGCTACAGAATTATCGATTTTGTGGATTATTCAAAAATTATTTCTTTAAAAATACCCACCAGTGTTATCACATTGGGGTTAGCTGTATTTTAATTTGATCATTCTGATTATTGATTTGTATCACTAAATATATTTAGCATAATGATTTTAAAATAAAAAACTTTAGTTGAATGAAAGCTGGTGCAATATGCACCACAGTCTTACCTCGTACTCTTGTTGTATCAAGGATTGATAATATCCTCATTAAGGGGGAGCCTTGTTTTTTTATATGTTTCTAGGCTCACTTATGAGGAATGTAATGGTTGTAATTTTGTATAGCTAGTGAAATATTGCCAACCATTATACCTGAAATGAGAGCTTGTGCCTGAGACCTTATGAAGATATTATCAACACTAGCTTGATCTCAAGTTCCTACCAGCCTAGACTATCATCACTTGATAATAAAAACATTGTTATTCCACAATGTCTATGAAACTTTCCGTTGAAAGAATGTTGGTAGAGCAGTCTCGTGCTCCAGGAATTGCTGAACACTGTGTTCTCTACGGAAATTACAATGCAAAATAATAAGAGAGACACGTGAGCGTGCCGCGCTGTGCAGTTCCAAGAATGGTGCTTCTAGGAAATTCTTGTAAGCAATAGATGTTTCGAACACAAGTCTCTAGATTTTATAACTCAATCACTTGTTCGTTTAGATACAATAGGTTCAAAGACGTTCTGTGTGCAATGCGTATTGGTTCTTTAAAAACTAATGGTTGCACTGCCGTCATGGTTGGGATCAGCATATTTATATTAGCTTAACGGAAAGTGTTGCTACAAACAGAGAAATACGAACGCTGAGATCATGAGAGGTGATGTTTAATGGAAAATGATGATTGACATGAACATGGCATGTACAAAGTGTTATTAAGATTAATGTGGGGTCACTTTCCTCTCAGATTGCAGCCAGGAGTGTAGTAGCATGTTCTCCCCTTCTTGACTAGCTCCCAAGAGCATACACAGCGTTAGCTACATATTAATGTGATCTGGTGGTCCTACTGCTCTGCCAGACCTGGTTGTTTGAGTCAATCCTGATTTGAAGTCGTGGGTTTATTCGAACTCACCGTCATGTCAGTAGATATAATGTCGCCGAAAACGACTTTTTTGAAACGGACAATGTAATAGTTAGAATGTAATTAAATATTTTTGATGTCCAAGTTTATAACTTTTGCGCCCGAACGCGCCTATATCGTGATGCACACTGTAATTGTTAGCATGTAGTTGATTACTTTTGCGCCCAAGTTAATTACTTTTGCGACAATCTGGGGTCTGGCTGCGCTAAGGGGGTGCGGGGTTAGCCGGAGTCATTCGGGCGGAACCAGTTTTGGCGCGGAGGCGAACGGACGGGGGGCAGGATGACTTGCACCTAAAATGTCGGGTTGTTCATAGGGTGTACATTCGTTGTATATAGGATACCTTTGGTAACTGAATGCATATTTATTGCATGACATGTTGCATTTATTGCATGTTCATTGCAGGCCATGTTGTATTTATTGCAATTCAATGCTTGGCCTTTGAGTTCTTGGGATAATGATATAAACATATACACGATTTTTTTTGATATTGTATGAACAAATCTAACATTTATGTTACCACGATCCCACTACATCTAAACATTTATGTTACCACGATCCCACTAACTTTTACATAGATGCTGGTCCCCCGAATGCGTCATATCGCTTCACACAAGATACACTCCTCATCTTATCTATTATCACATCCAACCAGTCCTGCTGCGTACGAATCATGCCTTGATCATGTGAGACTCACTTGCAAACGACTTGATCCAACCAGTGTTGTTATTTCTGTAATAATCAATTTACACATGACGGATTTTGTATTATTTTCATATCATTTTCTGCGATTTTATTATTTATAAGGGCTTCATTTCTTAGATATTCTGTCATATTATGACCAAATTTCACATCACATGTGATTTTTTATATAAAAATGTGAGCTTATTTGCAGATCGACCAAATAGAAAATAGCCAGGATTAATTTTAAGCAGAGTTGTTATGATATATATCCCTTGACGATTCTTGAAAAACCGTGATAGCTCCATGCTTGCTCATATAATAATGTTTTTATTTAGAGATTTGCTGTTTATACTGATTTGGTTGGATATGTTCATTACTTAGGCCTAAAAGAATTCATACATTGAGATATAATACCCATCAGTCGAACTTTCTCACAGGCATGCCGTTCCCACGGTAGGCAGACTTTCCCTACAGCCCTGATCCTGTTCCAACACGTTCATGGCCCTCCTCTCAAGCGAGCGGCGTTGTTCGATCCCGGCCCTTATTCCTCGGTATAGACTTGGTTTCATACAGTGTCCACACAGTAATTATTAGGTTACCCACTGTCTTGCGTTCCGAACATGTTATCTTATCAGTTCCTATTCTGACTCAGTGAGGTGCGGTTCTGTAATTCTCTGTTCACCAGAGGTGAGATATTAACAGTGTTTGTAATAACTTTGCATGACAGTGAATTGTTATGTATTATGCTATAGTACCAGTGTTATGGTTCTCATACGTGCTCTTGAAGATGATTCCCAAGTGTTATAATTATTTTTTGGGTGTTCCTACGCTTGGCAACCTTTCTCATTTCTACAGCCCTGTTCCAATACGTTAGATGACAGACATGCTCAAGCTGGCTCCGACGCCTCGATCCTCATCTCTCGGTATAGACTTGGTTTTTAGATAAGTCAGTGTCTTCGTGTCAGGCAGTCTTGTAGCATGCACGTTTCATCCTGTTATGATAGTCGTTATGTCAGACGTGGTCGAACATATTTCTCGAATCAGTTTCTCCTCTGAGTCGGTTTGGGCACCCCTCTGATGGCAAGATAATATCTTTTGGTGCAATTATACAGAAGCATTCATCACTCGTCATCTATATATTAGTATACAACGGTTTTCTATTTGAAGCTGATGTTCTTGTTTTCTACGATGAAAGATTCTTGCGCATAGAGTGGACCTGTCACAAAACATCCTCAATAACTTAAACAGATACAAAGTAATTATGAAAAACAATAAGCAGTGCATATTTACGTTATACTCGCTCATTTTCAATCTTTTTTTATTCATGAATATATTTAAACCGCATCCGGCGTACTGAGTAGTACCGTTTGATGATTTGTATGAATATATTCAGTTGATTGATTGCTGGTGTTATGTTATCAACCAATTTTTTTCTTACACACACATGTGCTTTGATAATGAATTAAGGAAGACATATCCAATATAATAAATAAAATTAGATCAAGAAACATTCATCTACGAGGGTATCAATATTGAATATATTATAAAGAAAACTATCGATCGCTACGATTCCAAGTCGACCATTTCATTGTCGGGACCGGGAATATGAAAATTCGATAGCTAAAAGAATTCTCCATTTTGCCATCATTCATGCTGCTGTTTGTACTTAGATAAATTCTTTCAGCTAGATACCTGATTCAATTGACTATTTTTTTTTCGCGTTATAGGTAATCATATCAATCACACCCATTTCGACTAGATGGACAATGAAACACGTGCTCAAATTTATATTTATTTACACAATTCTTAACACGGCTGCATCTACATAATTACAATCAACATAACTACATCCAACCTATTCACAGTCCCATCTTAGGCAGAAAATCTTGTGACTAAAACATTTACAGAATAAATCCTATAAACGTGGATGTACTTTCATCGTCAGTGCACTCGGTAAAGACGGCCCCACCAGGCTTCCGTCTCTTCCAAGTTAAATCTATGTTAATGTTGGCATTGTTTTCCCTGACACGTCACTTTCTCTTTTTAGATACCACAGGCTTAACTTTAATTGATCATTTAGGAATGTCTGGGTGGTCGTTAGCTAGAGTCGTGCGCGCGTCGAAATAATACCGTTTATTTTCAAACTTGCTCAGGCAATTTTTATCGGTGCGCACAGTTTGAAGCTGGCATGCTTGTGCGCAAATATTTTGTATGGTTTCAATATGTGTGTAACATTTCTGGTTATGAATGTATCTGTACTGTTCATATCTGATTTTGGTTTGTGTCTGGCAATTGACACTTTTTGCAGCTAATTTTATCGCATCCGAGTTGAAAAGCAGACTGTGGCATTTTGGTTTCAGACAGATGATTTCTGCTGGATAGTTGCTGGCCGTTTCGCTTTTCACTAGTCATAGTTGCCCTTTATTTGTCTCATCGTACATGGGATGATCTTTGGGATGGTTGAGAAAGTCCATGTGTTTAGCCAGGAGAGATTTGTACATTTTGGTTTCAATTTCGTCCACGCCTCTGAACTCGAGCAGCAACGAATCTGTGTCGGAATAGATGAATGAGACGTTGTCACCTTAGTGTGGTTTTAGTGTATCATAGAAGAAGCTGTAGACTTTTACTTTGGCTTTCTTAAGCACGTAGAATCCAACTTGGAGTGGGTGAACCATCCTGACGTTGTTTTGTTTTAGGATCATGATGACTGTTTCGGGGCCAATGGAGTAGCAATTTTTTAAGAACGGATTTGCGGCGTGTTTTCGGAATACGATTGCTGTACATGCAACCTTTGCCTCTAGACTTCTTTTAATTGGATTAAACAGCAGTTTACCTTAGACTGAATTACTTGTCAGTTTATATAGTAACTTTCCAAGTGAATTAGAGGATCCCTGACATTTTTTGTCTATTTGTTAAAACAAGTTTGTTAAAGCAGGATTCTAGTTCAATTCGAAAATTTTATGAATGTTGGTTAATTCTAGTCCTTGCCTGAGGAGTGCTTGTTATAATTCCAATGCAGGAGGTAGTCAGCTTGTGGTAAATGATTAGCAATGAGTTTACGATCTGCCCGTTTCTGTTTTCGAGATGGGTGGAGCCTTCCAAGAGATTTTTCGTGAAGTAAGAAACATCATCTAAGCTGACATCTTTCTGATGTAGCAATATTAGCAGCTCTCTGTTTTCCGAGCTGCTACGGCGCTGACTTGGGCATCTTTACACACGATATAAGCATACTCGCCTGAACAGTCTGCGTTTATCAAATCAAATACTTCACGTTTTTCTGGTGTGAGTTTGTAAATTTTACCAATTATAATGGGCTTACGGAGGACTCCTTCATAAAGACTGTTCAAGTCCCACATTACTGCTGATGACACAAGCAGTTCAGGATCAAGGTTTTTGACTGTTAACTGTTCATCTTGGTTAGACCTTTCGTTAACATCTCAAAACCACCTTTTGTATGTATAACGATTAGGTTTAGAAGATCGAAATCTTTCCCCAGCTCCAGTTTCATCTTGCCTTCGTAGGGAGCAGCTTGCATTGCAAAGCCACGAGCACTCACGGAATGGACGGGATCCAGGCTCTAATCGCGTGGCGTGGTCTCCCTAAACTTTTGGAAGACTTCGGCCAGTAGCAGCGTATCAATAGATGATCATATAATCACGATGACCATATAATCACGCAAGCTCTTGCAGTTGGCTGCTTGCCACATTTCAATCTCATCATTGTAATCAGATTCTGATATTCCTTTGCCTCGAAGTTGACTGTAAAAGTCCTGCTGCGATGGAATCTCAGTTTGATTCAGTACAGAATCAGACGAAATGACTTCATAACAAAAATGACCTTTTCGAGTAGTGAGTTCTAAAACACGGACACTGTATACGAGATTAGTAAGGTGACATTTTAGGAGCGGCATGTCATAGCCATTCTCATTAAGATTTTTTGCAGGACTGTCCAAACTCGAGTTGAGGAACGGAAAGTAATCGATAAACTTGATGTCATACTTTCAAGGAAACGCTGATGCAGAACATCTTGTCAGACTGCTTTGATAACAGACCGATATTTCAGAAGTTATGGCCATCCAGACCTCGTAGGATGTTGTAGGCAGATGCGTTGTGAGCTATACATGGCATATAGCGCAACTTCTCAGTGATTCTGAAGTTGCAAACCTTGCACAGAGCCTCAATATAGTTTCCAGATATCACCTCTCTATCGGGACCCAAGACGCCAGGCTCGTAGTGGTTGTGGTGTCGTACCTTTTTTCACTGACATCTTCAAATTTATTGTCGCAACATTCACGTGTGTTCTATCTACATTAATTCTTAATATCTAATTTACTTACAACAGGTAATGGGAACAAGAGCAAAGTAGACATATACTCATTGTTTTCTACCTAGAAATTTTTAACAAGATCCGCCTCCATTTCCTCAATCGGAACTTTAGTCAAGCCTGCAACTTTTTCCGCTGCAATTTTGTTATCCTTATCGAACTAAAACATAGCTGTAGCTGCACAGCTTATAGAGATTGACTACATGTCCACCCTCTGTTCAAAACAGATTCACAGTCATAATAAGCAACAACGGGTGGTTCCATTGTAGCATGCATCGTCGTAAACTTGCACAGTTCTCCTTCTTCATGCATGCATATGTTTTGCAGAACAGTACTTGATGAAAACAACTTCACATGACCAGCAGCTTTGCCTTCGTCCATGCCTTGCATTCAAAATGAACAGAAGAACTGAAGAACGAGAAGCATGGAATGAGAGCGAAGTGGGTGGCTTCTAATATCTGAACAAGGAGTACTGTACGTTTCTCGCTAGCTTTCAAGCTCCCCCTGTATATCCTGATAAGCCCATAAACTTCCTTCTCTTTATTGATTTGATAAAGCCATATATTCAGATCACATGCACAAAATGCCATGGAATATATTCATCATCAAAAATAAATTATTCCGATAAAAACCTTGAGCAAATATGGCAACAACGCATTCCCAGATAAACACCCCAGAGGGCTTTCTTAATTCTCCGGAGCTCGATCAAGCATCACACCGTGTGTCTGTTTCTGTTTGAATCCTGTGTTCTTTCTGAAACACATGTGTTTAAATAGTCAGAACCGTATGTGTTGTGACGACGGCCCTGCGAATGTTACAGATTCAAAGTGATAGTGACACAATACGTGTTAGTGATTATAGCCAGGCCCCAACCAGCTAGGCTAGGTGGGGCCAAAAGAGATACAATTTTCACTGTTCCCTTGACCACATTTTACTGTTACAGGCCATCTAACCAAATACTAAATACTCAACTAGGTTTTACTGGCCAATACACATGGTAAATTAATAAACCAAAGATCAACGAAGGCCATACCCTGGAACTTCAGAGAGTTCCACAGAAGTCAGGTAAGAGTAACAGTATTTCACTATGTGCCTACTCCAGTATCTCATACCTACTAGGTTTCTGAATCTAGAGCAGACTAATAATTACATTATTGATTTTGACAGTAGGATATTCCCTGTATCCACCTTGATACAGGATTTCAACCTTACACAAGTGTACAGTTGTAGCTAGCTATCGGGAATTCCTCAGCCCTCGTTTCAAGCATTTCCAATGTATATACGTACATGTATATTTAACCAATGCATGAATTGTCCTTGATTAGCCATAATAGGATATTCAAACTGGTTGTCTGCTCACATGGTAGCCATCTTTAGGTCTGAGTAGCACTCCTACCTCGGCTCCTTGCCTATGTATATATATATTTA
>SDVV010031815.1:0-11504 GCA_016164225.1 Gammarus roeselii
CATATTGAAAATACTATCATCAAAAAGTAGCTGAAATGCGCTTATTGGCGTCTCTATGTTTTTGCTGATAGCTGTAAGTCCAGGTGTCACTCGGAGAATATTTCGTCTCAAAGTTCTTCGTTGAGCTGAGTGGGGAGTTCGTCTCCATTTTGTTCCCTCTCTTGAGGTTATGTAATTTTCATCGTCACATTCATCTGAGTCTTCTTCATAACTAGAAGAGGAAGAATCATCTTCATTAGGTAAGATATTGTCTTCTATTTCTGAATTTTCACCAGGAATAAGTTCTTCTTCACTATCAACCTCCGAATCGGGTTTATATAAAATTTCTTGTATTTGTTCATCACTGAGATATTTACCAGACATAACTGGGTATTATTATCTGAAACAAAATTATAAAAATTAAAAATTCCTGTAATAAATCAATTTTTAGGACAATATTGGCATCAACACATTCTCCTGAAATGGGGTCAAAAATGACCCCACACACTTAAAAACGTCATAAGTAGTAAAATAAAACAAGTATCCAATTGGTACTGCTTGTCAATGTTTTACACATAATTTTAGGAAGGATATGCTAATTTTGGATAAATTTAACCATTAGTTTGGCAATTATTGCAAAATTACATACTCTGGGGTCATTTCTGACCCCGTTTCAGGTCCAGGAAGGTTAATAATCCTTAGATTTCTCAAAGGGCGGTCCTTGGGAAGTCTATCTTCGATAATCTCATCCGCTTCAACATACACACTCATGAGTTTTTGAATTTAGTAAAAATTCACTAAATCAGATCTAACTAATTTGAGATTTTGAGACAACTTTGGTATTCTCATCGTATCTGATGTCAAAACGAATGTCAATGATGATGTGCGGAGCAGTGATATTACAAGTTGGAATGACAGACTACAATAATTAAATCCATGGCAGTATATTCTTGTCTCAATCAAAAAAATCGATTACCAAAAGCATTCGAAATTGTAAAATCCAACAGTTTTTTCATTGGGAATTACTTTGGAAACTTTGGGAACAAAGTGTTTACGGATAAAAGGTTTGGAATTGATTCAAACGTTTTTATTTTAAAATGCCTGGAATAATTTTTTCCCGTTTGACCTATCCTTGAGTGAGTTTACATGATCTTTCAAGTAAACAAGATCCAAGTGTCACGAGTCCATTTTTTGTGGACTGCTACAATAGTAAACTTTAAAAATCGTTAACTAATGAGGATCATAATATCGGATCTTAAATAATGATATTCAATAGAAACGCAAATAAATGCTTCAGAAACGATTGATTTCATTTGTTTGGCGTTCATTTAATTTATGGTCAACGGGTTCAAACACGCCAAACATTGTACTAGAGACGGTCTCTCAAACACTGCTTCTACTAAAACAGTAATTAATTCGACGAAATAATAGTAATCAAAATCCGGAATCTTCAAACTAAATAGAATATTAACATAATATATAATATTGGAACACAAGTGAAGATAGTATTCATAAGACTTCATAATTCTGTTGAATAATATCCTCAGATCCCTATCAAACCAGTTTGAGTATTTGCAAACACATATATATCAACTGACAAACCTGATCTGATATGAAGTGGGAAAATATATTAGAAAATCATAAAATAAAAAACATCAACGACATCGTTTAGAATGCATTCAAAAGAAACGGAACTTCATCAAGCGGCAAATACTTATTCTGCCTTTAAAGAAATATCTTATTCATATCGAATAGAAACGCCGTCATTACACTTGCTATCACTGGTTGCTCTTTGTCTGCATTATATATACTTACCGTACATCCTATACTAAAGGTGACGTCTGACCTTTATCAATTAGATAAATCTTTCCTTAAGCAGCGAAGGTTTCTGCAGTTGAAATCTACGCTATTAACCTCTCTCAGATAATTAAAGTCGCACGTCTCAAACGGTCAAGTTTGATTCTTCAACATTACATGATTAACTGTAAGTGAAGAATTGAACACAGTGTCAGGAGATCCTAGTCTATCAAGAACGGCCAATTGACACGGCCTAACATTGACCAGTTGGACTTGTATCATTGGACAGCTCCCACTGTGCTCATATAAGTCAATGAAGCCGGTCGTTAGTGTTCTACTTATCTCTAAAGCAGCACAGAGTTACAGAGCAGGGATGCTTGCATTGACGTGCTGGAAGGCTACAGGGCGTGACGCAGTCACAGGAGAAGAAAGAAGATCAGTCTCTCTGCCATCATGCCCGCAGTGCGTAACCAAGGCTCGAACTGACAACTCACAGAACCATGCATGAATTGCTCTTTATCCGAGTACGCTCCAATCCGGCGGCCCCTTCCAGAATGCCCGGATACCGCGTTATATTGATTCATATTTATTGCCATTTTGTTCATGATAAACCAGAAAACGCTCCATGTTAATGGAATTGACCGACGAGTTTGAATTGAGGTGAATTTTGCATGTAAAATGTTTATATAATGGTTAGTTGCCCTTTCTGTTTCGTGTTGTCACGCTCAGTTCGCAAAGTTTACACATTGCCTATTAACAAGTTTTTCTCAGTGTTTATGAACGATAACGAATAATCGCAGGTATTACAATACGAAATGGTAGGAGAACAAAGAAACAATACGTTTTAAGGAATGAATGCACAAGTGGTCGTAGTTTTCGTGTTATCGTATATGATAAATAAAGAAAGCTGTTATTGATACTCGAGACCACTCAAATCGACACGTGAAGAGAAGTCCTCCACCCCACGGTGTTCACTCAAAATCGTCCAACATTGTTTAAGATCAAAGAGAAGACAACATTTGTCATAACTGCACCATCCTGTATCTCAACGCTGCGACTATTGGGTTGGTGTCAATTCGTCACTCAGTGGAGTCTATCATCTATGCTCCACCATCCTGCACTCATGAGCCACGACAAAGTGTTTGTTTTCGATCTGATCATCTGAAGATTCAAATGATTCTCTGGCTTCCATCTAGTTTAAAAGTTGTTTCCAATCTGTGACCACAGTGTACATGAAGAAATGAAGCTTGTCATAACATATTTTAGAGTTTTCCTATGATGAGAACTGTCAGTGAACCTCTATTTTTGGATGATGTTATTAAAAAACAAATGAAAAGATTGTTCTACTCAAGGGTCAGTGGTTAGGTATACATCAACGTCACACGAGTTACGTAGTCACTGTGTCGACACTCGTTTGATCACTCGTGATCACGAGCGACTTGATCAGGAGAACCTATCTGTTGAGAACTCTGGGTTATTCTGCTGCACAAAAAAATTACCAATAATTCACAAATGAAATGAAAGGTCGCTAGGGAAAGACAATTTCTGCAAAGCCACTATGGCTGAATCCATCCATGAACATTCGCGTAGCTCTGGATTACCTGTTCACTTTCTAACTTTCCATCCGCTCAGAGGTTGATATTATCCTAGCCTGAAACTCTAAGTTGGCCACCCTATTGAATTATGAATTAATGTCAACAGTCTGCTGGTCGAGTGAACACATGCCATTAGCAACGAAAACTTTATTGCGACAACAAATGATGTATAGGAATAATTTATGGATTTAGAAAAGTTGTCAACGAGACTGTTCCTATTAAAAGTTGATTTACTCAATTTAGCAACTTTTTGGAGGATCACAAGGTGACTTTATCAAAGGGTTATTCTGGTAGATGAACAAAAGTTTTATTACCCGAACATGTTGATAAATGAAATGAAACTGAAAAGTAACATTACAAAGAACTACACTTTATATACTGTTAGAAATAAACGTTCACAAAATAATTCGTTGACGATGGAAATTATGCGTACGTTTGATGAATGAAAATTGGGTCAGGCAAATTAATTCAGAGTAGTTTTGCACCAAAAAAACTCCGTAAATTATTGATGACAAAATAATCTGACGTCGAGGTAAGTTGTCAGTTAATACGCTGAAGGGAAATTCTGGGTCCGGTTTAATCAAAACGGACTCACTTTCATGCGTTACGTTGACAAAATGAGGACCCTGTGGCTCTCATACTATACATCATCTGTGGGTCAGTTGAATCTCTCAGGTTCACACTTTGGCTAAATATACTGTATGAGTCATTGATTCATAATTGTGACCCAAAACCCTCGCGTATTCAGTAATTGTCAATTGAAATCACATAAAATATCAGTGTATAACTTTTTATTTCCATGCCGTTAGTGACGAAATAAGCTTTTACGAGGCATTATTTGTACCAGCCTGAAGGGTAATAAATTTAATCAATTGTATCGAAGGATCAACCAGAGCAAAACGTGATTATCCCAAGGGAAAACCATTCCTGGACTAGTTTCTATACATTTAATTTTTGCCTTCGTCCTACGTTGGCCTTCATGAACTCATGAAGATTGCCAGTAGTTGAGGATGAAGGACATTTGCTTTATTGGTGCCTTCTTCTTCTTCGTTGCCCTCCATTCTGATTGAGCTGTCATAGTGGTTGGAAACAACTCGCCTTTTGCTCTCAGATTTTCTCCTTCCACTCCCTTCGCAACTGAACGGCTCCAATTGGCCTAAAGCAAAACTCCTCTACTCGCAGACTCGTTGGTATTTCTTTACATCGGCAGGGATGGCTCTGGTAGGGCTCTCTTCATTAAATAAGGAACAATTAGGAGATGGTAGGTCCGATGATTTATTTAGGGTTGTTTTTAATTGTTCAACAATAGGGTTAAGCCGGTATGAAACTATGCCAATGTTCTCTCTGCTCCTGTCAATTCAATCTCATTGTTGATAATATCTAGTGTCCTCTAGTTGATGGTCCAGTTCACCTCGCCCCCAGCCCCCAATACCTCTCTGCTATCTCCGTGTGTATAGCCTTCCTATTACTCCTTTTCTTTTCCTCTCCTTCACTCCCAGTCTCACACGCAGGAACTTGGATGGTTCAGTTCCCCTTGCAGATGGTAATTATCTCGAGTCTTGGAGAGGACGCATGTGCCTCATGATGTTGCAAAGGGTGGTCGGGTGCTCCTGAGCTTTTCTTCGGCCGCAACGCGTGCTGTCACATGTGATGCTCCAATGGTACCACTTGCGTCTAAAGATGCTGCAAGCTGGAGTCTCTTGTGCAACCTGTTGTTAATCTAGTTCGATGTTCGGCCAACTCAGGAGATTAGGTGCAGCAGTGCCAGAGGACGCGACCTATTTACCAGCTTTGTCATAAAATTAGATGCAGCGGAGCCTTGATGATACGATTTATCTTAGTGCGAAGTTATGAACTGTCACGAGTTTAGTCGTCCCGGTGTAACCAATGATGTGACTAATCTGAGTGCGGTGTGCGACAGAGTCTGTCCCAGTTTAGCTTCACCTCCAGGCATATCTGCGTATGTGTGTGACAGGCACAAGCATATGTCAAAATCAAGCGACTGGACATGCAAAACCCATCTCCTGTTTGGATGCATTTACTTGTACGACCTTTGACCCATCGAGCAGTATGGTTTCGTTGCATGGCTTGACCCCAATGGGAACCCGACATTGGTTACTAGATGTTTAAGATTTTCGATGCAATGTCAGGAGTTCTATTAATACGATCATTGGAGGTAAACTAATTGTTGTAGAGAACTTCCAATTATTCTGAGGCTTCTCTATGATCCTAGCTGTTTACCATCAATCTGCAGATATATTTTGTTTTCGGAATTGTTTTGTCTAATCCGAGAGCATCTTGATTTACGTCTGCAATTTTGTACCGTGAACATTCTGTGTTTGAACCACAGTTCTATTTGTCAGTCTCGAGCAACGTCCGTGGCAAACCTTCCACGGTAAGCTCAGGAAGGCTTTCCTATAGCTTTTGCAGAGCTGTGTGTGCACGAACTTTTAGATACCACATCAACCTCGCAGCATCATTATTAATATCTCACGCATTCCCCTTGCTGAACTCCAGACCTTCGTATCGCTTCATCTCCAGTTTCTTTCTGATCGAGCATCAGCGACTTGTACGTTTTACCTCCGCATTTCGTTGATTGAACAAAGGAAAAATCTCGCTGGACTTTAATTTTGGAAGTGGATGCCCTGGGAGTTAAGAAGAATTGCTTGGTAACCGCAACAGTGCGCACCAGCACGATATGGGCGTTGAAAAATAATTTAATCGTGCGAAACTTGATGGACGCCGATTTCATATTTCATATTTATTTCCGTCAAGATCAGGCGTGAAAAGTTGCCTTGGTTTTGCCGGCATTGAGCGCGTTTGCCTCTGTCCACTGTACTACACTGTTCAGATGTTATCACTAACTGTGTTATTGAAAGCCAGGTGCCGTTTGCATTTGTGATTATTTTCAAATTTCCCGCTGTTGGTTCAGGAAAATCAGACCAATTGATGTTGAGAAGCAATGGTGCTTCTCAACTTTAGCCATTGCCTGCTCTCTGCCTCCCTCAGTTTACCACCAACGGATGCCGATTTGTCTTCTATATTGGGGTGGATGGATGATTATTCATTTTATATATCATCACCACTTTAGTTTAGTATTTTACCATTTCATGTTTTTGGGCTCTATTATTTATCTGTGCCCTTTTTCATGGCGATCTAATTTGTATTAGTTATAAAATTATATATCGTTAGACGCCCGCAAGGGCCCTGCAAGGTGGCGAGCGACGACATCGCGTTGGGGCTCCGGTGGAGCGCAGAAGCGGCTGCCGCTCCTACTACGTTAAACCTTCTCGGAATCTTCGCTAAACCTACAAGGAAATACGTTAAACCTACTCTGTATCTACGGTAAACCAACTCTTAATCTACGTGAAACCTACTCTGTATCTACATACGTTAAATCTTCTCTGTATCGACGTTAAACCTACTCGGAACATACGTTAAACCTACTCGAAACCTACGTTGAACCTACTCGTAATCTACGCTGCACCTACTTTGTCACTCTTCAATTGCACTACGTGGGAGTCAGCATTAACTTCGCGTTGAGACTACGGATAGCACAATTGGTAAGGAACAGCGTGTCGATCAAGTTTTTAGCGTGTCGATCAAGTCTGTGAGAAGTACCTAGCGAAATGAAAGGACGTGTTCTGGGCATTCGTGGATCTAGAAAAAGCCCATAACAGGGTTGACAGGGAAGCGCAGTGAAGGGTGTTGCGTTTGTAAGGTGTTGAAAGACACTCATAGTTTTTATGTGAACAGCGGAACATGTGTCAAAATTGGGAGCGGGGTAAGTGATTGTTTCACAGTGAAAGGGAGTTTGAGATAAGGCTGCGTTATGTCTCCTTGACGGCTCATTCTCTACATGAATGGAATGGTTAGGCAGGTGAACGCTGTGTAATGTGTCGTGGCTAGGAGCTGTTGGAAGCGATTGGGCAAAGTTGGCAGTTAATCAGTTACTGTTTGCGGATGATACGGCACTGGGGGTGAATTCGGAGGAATAGCTGTGTTGGCTAGTCACGGAGATTGTTAGAGTGTGTGAGAGGATGAATCTTCGAGTTAACGTGATTAAAAGTAGAGTTATGAGATGCCTAAGGATTGTGGATACGAACAGAACTTCTGTCCTCCTAAATGGAAAGTTAGCGGAGGAAATTAAGTGTTCAAGTATCTGAGTTTCCATGTAGAGAAGACTGGACTAGTGGAAGCTGTGGTGACGTCGCGAGGCCGGGAGAGGTGTAAAGTGGTGTTTGCACTGAAGAGTGTAGGGAGCTGCTTTTTATGGATGGTGTGAAGCAGGCGTTAGAAAGGGAGTCATGCGTGTTGAGGTAGTGAGAGAACGTGCATGCAATGGATAGGCGTGAGTGTTCTGAAAGGATGATTTTTGAACGATGAAATGATGTTCTTCCCCACCCATGGCATTGCGTCGATAACCGGAATAGCGATGGGTGGGTGGGGGGTAGGTAGGGTCACTGTAACGCAGCAGGGGTAAAGCAGTCACTCTGTCGGGTCCTGCTGCTAACCCCGATCTCGGATCGCAGTCATGACCCAGAGTGTGTGTTGCGC
Source organism: Gammarus roeselii (assembly GCA_016164225.1). Lineage (NCBI taxonomy): Eukaryota > Metazoa > Arthropoda > Malacostraca > Amphipoda > Gammaridae > Gammarus > Gammarus roeselii. Next base: position 7,929 of record SDVV010031815.1, read on the forward strand.
GGTCTTTCAGCTAAACCCTCTAGCACAAAAGGGCTAAGTCGTGTGAGTGTGAATGTATGAGAGGAGTGCGAAGTGCGCCCTGCCATCAATCACCCCCTTTCTGGGGGGCTCGGCCCAGTGCCTGTATCTGTATTATAAAGCAATATACTCCGTTCATTCACATCAGGTGCATCAATTATGTGATGAGGGTCGGTCACTCTATTCGATGTTTACCTGATACGTGCAGAGGCAACAGTTTGTTTGGAAAACTGCAGCCAGCGGCAAATTACAAAATTCGGTGGCAGAATTTTCCGCCAGTGAACAAATATGAGCTACTATGAAATCGTCGACTTTGAGAGGAACTTATTCATAATATAACGGCCACTATGAAAGATATTTCAAATCAGGTGATTCAGTTCTATTTGGTTGTGAGTGTCTTATAATGATACGCAAGACAGAAATTAAGTAATTATGAAAGAAAACATAAACAGTATGTTAGACACATTTCTCCAATAGTTGTCTATAGCCACCAACCATATGCTGTAGTATTTCCAGAGCTCCAAAGAGGAATCAACTTGTCCCGTTTATTCTCATAGATTTGAAAAGAGAACATCACTGGATGGAGGAATAGGAAACAGTTTTAATAGAACGCCAGGAAATATCAACGAAATAAAACAAACGCTTTATTGATAATTACTATACCATCGAACAATAATAGAATTTTAGTTAAAATAATTGATTATATTTCTGTTATTTGCAAAATATTACATCGAAAAAATTAATAAATTCAGTTACTTGTCTATGCTAAAGCCAATATTCGAAATTACAACATTTCTGTCACGATTGCCTCGCTTATTTTCTTTCACAGTTGAAGAATTTCCTAACGAAAAAGTACAACTTACACAAAAACTCCTTATCGTTTCGACCGTTGAAGGAGTTCATAAAAACCATAGTTGAAAACGACTACACGGATATCTTTCCATTGTTTTCCACTCACCCTCTATAAATGAATAATTTTTGTTGAATATTGGAGTTACAGGACTTGAAAACAAGATAAAATTCACACTCACCACTAACATGGAGATGGCAGTAAACATCGAAGTGAGAAAGAGGCATGCATAGCACATGCCCTGCAGTCATGCTTCCATGAACATTGTGTAAAAAAATAGTCTGGATCCGGGAAAAACTAAAAAAAAATCCAATTGCATTAACTGACTTCGTTATTGTGAGGCTGGGAAAAGAGTCAGTCAGTACCACCTCTCTTGGGCATCGATGCTTTCAGCAGTGCTCAAAAGATAATGTTGTACCTACACTCTTCAAAATAGAAGGAAAAGAATTGCAGAGATTTAATATTCCATTTGAAACGTAAATGCATTATACGACTGGACTATCGGATGCTGAGCAGATTTTTCAAATATTGTGTTCTCCTATTGGTTAATTTTGTTAAACAGCACATTTGTTGAGATATTCACCTTCACTTTGATTCATCAAACAGGCCAACTCTATTATTCGGAGAAAAGACCTCACACTTTTCTGATTTGAATGTTCGAATAAAGCTGCCCGTTGAAGTGTCGTTATTGAGCGGACAATATAATTTTTCAGTGCCTCTCATCTATTGAAATTTGTCCATGTTATCGTCTCATTACAGAATTTTCTCTCCGTCCTTATTTTATTCGTGTCTTTGCCATAGTTACCATCTTATTTCTAGTCGATTCGTTGTTAATGTTCATTGTTTTTGGTATAAAATTGGCATCTAATTTCCTTTAAATCAGTGACTTCCTCGCTTTTTTAGTTCAATACCTTCATTTGATCTTTTTTTACCCGCGCAACACAAGGATTGTGAAACGCCTGCCACTATTTACCAGAAGAGTACTAATAATATCGAAAGAATGAAACTGAAAATGTAAAGCAATGTGGTTTGGCTGGTGATTCATCTGTCTCAAACAAGGTTACAAATCAAGATACGATTGAGAGACGGTGAGAAAACAAAAAAGTAATTGTAAATCATCGTCGGGCTGGTAAGATGATAAGTATATCTCTTTCAGTCTTGACTCAAGGAGTGAACGAGAAAATAGCTAGGAACATATACAGTCGGAATTGCTGTTATTTATTTTTACCTCTTATACGTTCCAAGGCCTATAACATTTAAGGTTAAACGTTGCATATTACACGACACAATAACTCAATTTTGTGTATGGTTTCGAACATTCGAATTCTTTATTTCACGTTCTGAATATACAGCAATCCATAACATAGTGGAAATAATATGTAACAGTACACGTTTAACTTCTTCTTAGCTGTATCAGACCTTACTAGAAGTTCAAGCACGAGTCTCTTAAGTCTACATCTGGCCCAAGCAGAAGACTGGAGACCGGCCACTTGCCGGTGCTTGTTTGCCGTATGATGTCTCCCCAGACGTGACCGGCATGGAAGGGAGGATGACACAAACTGTCTAGGTTCCTAATAATAAAAACCTAGCAAATGTCATTTCCTAAGATATTGGTCGCGACGTGGCCGTGAAGCCGCGTACTAACTAACTCCTTTGGTTAAAATATGTATAAAATTCATTAATATATGATTGGTCTTTAACTTTAAAAAATGAACATCTATCTGTAAACATATCTTAAAGCAGATGAAATATTTTTACAGAAGATCGTGAGTGTTTCAACACGATTTGAATTGAATGAATTCCACTCTGGCTACATTGAATTCGAAATTATAGTTTTGAGGGACATAGGATACAGCTTATTGAACACAATCTCTACGAATATATATTTTTTTAATTGGTTAAAGATGTTTGTTCCATTATTAAGTATATTTTGAATTCAACATTTAGTCATCATATTTTATGATAACGAAAGTCAACCTCAATATGCAATAGCAAATCCTTTCACATCGATTGCAAAATCCACCTCACCTACAGAAACGAAATATTACTGAAATAATACACTGTTGATATAATACAAAGATGGTTGAACCTTACGGAAAATGAACTTGAACCAATTAGGTTCTCCTAAATTGCCATGAGTATTATACGTGTCTACGCTAAATGTTTCCCGCATGAATGTTATTTACAGAAAAAGATACAGTCACTAGGCCTCATCCCCCAGAAAGGGGGGTGGCCGACGGCAAGGCGCACCTCACACCCTCATACGCTCACACCCACACAACTTAGCCCTTTCGTGCTATAGAGTCAGGCCGGTACCCCCTCAACATGCACTAGAATCGCTTTATTGGCTTATATTCGAGACTGTACACAAGACTTGCTTATGATCTCATTTACATAAGCCATCAAGTTCCAATGAATAAATTAACCTGGATGTTAAGGTAAATCAAGAGCAAAGCCACGATAAGTTATTGGTAACTTGTCTGGAAAAGTAATTCCACGACTGCAGAAAGCTGACGGCAAACTACCGTTGGGTGCTCGAACTTGCCATTAGCAGAAAGCACGGAAATAACGACTACGATCAACTAGGCATACATGCATTCAGCCTAATGCTCAGTCCGAGTTGAGCCTTAAGCTGAACGATATGATGCGCGCTTTATTAGTGCTTACCAGGTTAGTTGGAGTAGGCCAAGTGAATATACGGGAATCCG
>SDVV010031816.1:0-11503 GCA_016164225.1 Gammarus roeselii
ATACATTTGTATATATATATGTATATATATATATATATATATATGTATATACATACATATATACATATACACATATTTATAGCTATATATATATATAAATATATTTAAACAACAAAGAAATATATATACATGCTTACACACACATCCTACAAATGAATTAAACTTCATCAGCATAGTTTAAATCTAAAAATTCCTTGTACATCAGATCAGCAAGGGCTTGCTTAGAGTGAGTGATATCTGTCAACTGCACTATGTCAGCAGGCAAGCCATTCCACACTTCATCACTTCTCACACTGAAGGGCCTACTGTGGACATCAGAAGATTTAGAAGGAAACACCAGCTTCAGCCCATGACCTCTAGTACGAACTCTTGGAGTCAAAGAAAGCATAGGTGGCAAATCATCTGATTTCTCATGCAAAATATTCATTTTTTTTTCCAGTATTTCAATGGAATACAAATCCAGGCTTCTCGAACGACCACCATAGTCCATTTCAGAAAGTCCAATGTTTTAGTCCGTCTCCTTTGGACCAACTCCTGCAGCCTGCAGTCCCCACAATATCAAGTGTTCAAAACACAGGATGCTTACTCAATAAGGGGACAAATATTTGAAACATATAGGAACAGCATAAATTCCCATGACCTGCAAATAGTTGATGAACAAACAGTTGGCCAACCCACCAGCCTTTGCAAACACCATACAAATATGATGGTGGAATTGGTGACAGGTAATTACACAGACGCCCAAGTCCATATGTGTAGGGACAAACTTCAGTACTTTGCCCTACAGGACAGAACGTTTAGCTGGAACCATCTTGATAAAAGCGCAGCACAGCACATCTATCCGGATTCAGTCCAAGGTTCCAAGACCGTGCAACTGAGTTAACTGAATCCAACCCACTTTGCAGTGACTGGACACCTTGAGCGGTAAACTCGGTGTCCATGCGCGAGTATCTCAGAGTACAACTTGTAGTCATCAGCAAGTGCTTTTAACTTGCATGAGAGACCACTAGAGATGTGATTAATATAATTCAGGAACAACAGCGGCCCAAGGACAGAACCCTGGGGCACACCACTCCTCACAGCAACTGGGCTGCTCATGCTGCTATTCACACAAACACTCATCACTCAGCCAGAGAGGAATGCAGAGATCCAGGCTAGCAAAAAATTCCAAAGACCCAAGGATTCCAATTTGGACAAGAGCACAGCATGACTCACCACATCAAAGGCCTTTGAGAAATCCAGCATCCCAACATCCACAATACATCCCTCATTAATCCACCTTCCAACATCATCATAGTTCAGCAGCAATTGGTCCTCAGTCTGACAGCCTTTTCGAAAAACATACTAATGAGGTGATGAAATATTATTGCTCTCAAGATACTCGGTCAACCGTGATACAACCATTCTCTCGATTGATTTACAGCAAACTGATATCAAGCTCACAGGCCTGTAATTCAGAGGATCAGTGTGGGACTTGGCCTTGAATATTGGACACCCAACGATCTGCTCCAGGCTTCAGGGACCATCCCCGTCCTCAATGACTTGAAAAATCAAACTAAGTGGGAGGGAGAGCTCAACAGCACAGTTCCTTAGCATATGTGGATGGAGACCATTTGGACCCACACTGGAAGTGGGATCAAGAGCGCAAAGGACACGTTGGACCTCCAACCTCGGAAAGTCGTCAACACCGGCTAAACTTCCCGCAAAGAACTAGAAAGGGCCTGGGTAGGTTGGAACTGTACTAACTTAGACTCCCGAAAAAGAACCAGCAAAGACTTTGCACATCCTACCAGGATCTTGCACTATTTCACCTGTCAACAAGCGGAGAGGACACACAGTTGGACGACCAATCTTTTTATTGTGAAGCAGGCGTTAGGTTGGAGAAACTTGAGTGTGGGGGTAGCGAGAGAGCGTACACTGAATAGGCATGGGTGGTGAAAGATTGTGAATGAAGGATATTTGTTGCTACCCTGGTGTGCTTTCCCGCCCTTGGCATCTTGTTGAGAGAAGGGACGGTTGTTGGCAGGGGGTGGGGGGGGGGTGGTGGGTGAAAGTCACACTGTTGAGCACTGCTCCCAACACTAAACTTTGGATCGCACTCATGACCTGTAGGTGTGTTGTGGGGTCTCCCGGCCAGACCCTTTAGCTCAAAAGGGCTAAGTTGTGTGAGTGTATGAGAGGAGTGTGAGGAGCGCCTTGCCGTCGGCCACCCCCCCTTTCTGGGGGATTCGACCTAGTGTCTGTATCTGTAACAAAGGAAAACCTGCCACCATTTCCATCTCCAAGTAGCGTTCTAATAGTATGACTGAAGTACTACCACAACAAGTTGAATGCTAAAATCTGCCACTATTGGTTGATGAACCTTACTATGACCATAGCTCAATGACTTGATCAATATATGTACTGTCTGTGTTGTCAAGGTGTGAGGCGAGACATCCCCTCTGGGAAGGCTTGAGCTTTAGAATGGGGGTTAGGAGCGGTATGGATGTACCCTTACCCCAACTGGTTATCAATCTGGCTAGTGAGTTGTCTGTCATAGTATTTAAATGAGACTCTTAATGATCTCAGTTGTGTATTGGTCCCTTGTTAGGTTGTCTTGTTTCTTTTCCGCATGTTGAAGCTACTGGCAATACGATCCTGACACACTTGAAAATTGAAGGTCACAAGCCTTGTATATTATTAGAGAGAACCAATTCAATCTTTTGATTGAACTATTGATAGTTGTAAGTTCATTTGCTCATAAAAGGGGCCGACTTTATAGTTTTAAACAAGCTAAATTTAGCAAATTAACAAATTATTATTTGAAATGACTATGTGGCTAAAAACTTGTTTTCAAGGTTCTTGAAAATAATGAATTGACTGGAATATTGTTTACCAATTTTTACAGTCCACTATGGTCATAAGTCACGCCTGAAACAGTGCTGGCTTGCATACTCTCAATGTAGCGAGTTTGCTGAACAAAACATTGCTACTAGATAAACTAATCAGTGGTCACTCCGTAATTTGGCTATGTGCAATTTGGGCATACTTTGTTTGTGCTTTAGTCTTTGTCATTCATTGATGGTCAAGAAGACCTGCAAAGACAAAGTGCAAAGCATCAGTTGAAAAACCCATTGGTCTGCGATTCACAGATTCTTCAACTGTCTCATCATCCTATCTGCTTATTACCTAGCTGTACATGTCAATTTATTATTTATTTATTGTAATCATCTAACTGCATATTTCTTGTGTTATATTTTCTGACTGTTGGTTCCTTGTCAGGGCTTGCTTCACATGGCTTGGCCAAAGGACGGCTGCAGCAGCGTGCAGCCCCCTCCTTCCCTGCCCCCAAATACCCCTGTCTCCTATGCACGCTGGGTGGCCCTCGTCCACCGCCGTAATTGCTCCTTCGCTGCCAAGGTGCTCAATGCTCAGGCCGCTGGATTCGCTGGGGTCATCGTCATGAACGTCGGCTCAAATTACATAGGTACACATGGCATGTAGGATATTCAATGTCTGCTTTGACTGTCATTTTTTGATAAGTACCATTCATACCAAAATATTAGCCTACGGCTTTTTATGCTGCATCTGTAAATTTTCAAGTTATTGTCAAGATTTTGAACATTCACAAGAGGTGGACTATCCTGTATGAGGTGGATTTTTTTAAATATTATCTAATGAGCCTTGATACCTTGGTTTCTGCACAGAGAGAACATGAAGGGCATATTATGTAGAATTTTGGGTTTTGTGCGCCATTCAGTAACTAACCACTTGGCTAATGCAAATATTATGAATATTCACAGAGTAATCAGTAAAATATATTTAGTAATTACCTACTCTATGTATATTATTGAGAAGCTTCCTCTGTTTAGGGTTCACACTGTATCTTCACACCTCTCCTCTTGCAGAGCCTATGTCTTCTCAAGGAGACGAGGCCGACAATGTTACCATCCCATCAGTGTTTATTGGCGAGTCGGACGGTGACACGCTGGAGATGTTCTTCAGAGACTTCACCAGGTGAGAGACTGCGCGGTATTGCCAGAGCTAAAAATTGCACTCATGAAAGGCTGAAGAAATTAGCAAGGGATTACCCAAAGTTCTATCTGTATTTGATTTTAAGAATCAAAATGTATCAAAAAAGTATTGATAGTACACGGTCACACAAGCAGCTTCTAAGGTTATTCAAATTTATGGATAGATAATTTTTCCAGAATACTAAATGACGCTGCCCAACTGTACGCTACTTCAAAACAACTTGATTGCTGCGCAGCTGGTTTATAGCTTATTCTTCATTGCTGTATCGACAAAATCTGCGCGAAAGTTTTTTATTTTGAGACTGATCTTTGGACCTAAATTAGTGGTTGTCATTGCTGCATTTGTGTGTATTTTGCTGCCCTCCACTCTGACTGAACAGTCGGAGTAGTCGCTATTTTCCCGCCCATGCTCCGCCTGTCTTTATGCATGTCCCATCACTATGTCAATTGCTATTTGAAAGGATTTGATTGTGCCAATTAGCTATGCACAGATTTGACGTTTTATGGCCTAAATTAAAATAAATGGTTAGAAATATCTAGAGCTCCATACAAGACACTCTGAGATTTTTTTATCAAACTCAAACTCTGAGCATTGCAATTTTTCAGTTCTTGCTCTTTGCACCTGATAAGTTAGTTCAAAATGACAAGGCTTTGCCATCAATTCATGAATTGCAATGCATCATTGATGTAACAGCATCATTTACACACCTCCACAACATTTTTTTCTTAACTCTTTTCTAGTTCCTATAGAAAATCGAGCTCTATACTTTGCTCCTTTTAAACTCAAGCATTGCACTTTGGAGTGAGGATGAAGGCTACTTCCAAATGCAAAGTATTTTTTAACATGCAAGATTATATAGACTGCTTGGCAAAGGGTTCTTGCATTTTTTATGCCTGATCTGGCTACAAGCGTATTGAACATCATACTTAATTCAAAATATCATCAACAAATATCTGATCCATTTAACAAGAGTAACACTGGTTTGCTTGCTACTCTACGAGTAGATATAGTTGCAAACATCTTTTATTGCTAGCTAGATATACAGTATATATGTCTCCCAGCCTAAGCAAGGAGGTCTATTCAAGGGCTGAGTGATGGTCATCATGCAACATTTAAAACGGTTATGATCTTTGACTCGTGAAATGTGTTGGGAGTGTAATGAAATTGGAAGAAAAATTGTGATGAATAGAGGGATTGTGATGGAGAAGTAGATATTATGGTGAATGGATAAGACCTTGAAGAGATAATGTTTAAATAGTCCGAAAATTGCATTAAATAGGTCAAGACTCATACTAAATCACCTGAAAATGAATGTATGAAACTTGTTGAACAATTATGCCCCCCCCCTTAAAGCTACTGCTTCACAGGTCGCACAGGTCACGATCCAACCGGGGGGGTGAACACCCAACCTTCCATTCAGACCCATCTATTCCTCACTCTTCACTATCTCTCCTTTTACCTCGTTTGTTTTGTTGAAACTCAATTACTGTATTTATCTCTCTTCTTCTCTTGACAACTTACCCACATATGTATACCTGTATATTTTTTTACCATTCTCTAGTTTATTTTATCTCATGCATTTCGTGTGCTTTATGTCATAATTTTCTATATCTATGTAGCTATAATGTTTTTCCTCGAATAATTTTATGCATATTTTCTTGAATCTATACTTCACAACTATCAAGATGGCTAAAAATGTCAGAGTTGACGGCTGATAACGCTGTAAATGACATGACTGCATTAGGCCTCTGCAAGGTGGTGAACCGGTGAGACAACTTTCAAGAAATCCCTTGCTGGGGTAGAGCTGTTGGAAGATCCTGCTTTACCGTCAGAAAACAATTTTGCTGGGGAAACGAACCTCACATAGCTCACAAGTGGTGCTTGTTAAAAGCGCCAGAAAACACTTGCTATATGCGCTTTGAGGTGGGCTTGATCATGTTGAGGGGGCTCCTTGGAACTCTCATGGATTCTTTAATAGAAAACCTGCAAATCTCGACGACCCAGACTTCTCCATTGGAACACTCCTCTGAACTATGGATATCCCGGACGGAAGCCTGGAGAAGCCGCCGCAATCGCCTACGACTTTATGAACAAAACGCTGAAAACCAGAAAATACCTGAAAATCTGTTTCAAAAGAAACACTTCACTATGTTCTTTATCGTCAAGGTAATCTTTGGAGAGAACCTGGCCGATACAAATACAATACAAGCTAATTGACAACTCGGCACTGCACTCTGAGGACCCCCGAAGCGCATCAGTGAGCTTCCTAAAGGAAAATTCAGAACCTAAAACGACCTAATAATATACCTGTAAAAGTTGACAAACACCCTACTCTCAAGAGGAAACAGGGAACCATCGATTATAAAAACAGACCAGACCAAACCACTCCGATGACGATACACTTACTGAACTCCGGGATCAGCAAGTCACCAAAGATTTGTACACAGTGTGAAACGACGGCGAAACTGAATTGAAGAGTACACTGGTGTCTACATCCTCACCTTCAAACTCTTTTCTGTACCTCCAGATGTCTACATCGGTTGGACTCAGTGTTCGGTCCGAGAATACATTCTTAACCCCAGACGCTGCTACCACTGTCAAAAGTTGAGTCACGGAAGTGACGCCTGCTGTTTGAGTGACGGAACAGGTACATGCTTCCGCTGCGGCGAGGACGCACATGGCCCCAACTGTGACCGATCTGCAAGATCGGTCACATACTTTAAGGACTCTGCTCTACAGGACGGACTGGTTAGCTGGAACCCTTTCGATAAAAGCGCAGCACAACACACTTATCCGGATTCAGTCCAAGGTTCCAAGACCGTGCAACTGAGTCTTGGAACCATGGACCGATCTGCAAGATTATGTTCAAAGGACCATCCTGAGTCATCACGAGACAGCTTTTATTACGGACTCTTAAAAAGAGATACTCTGTTCAAACCAGAGGACGCCTTTCCTACCACCGAGGCTAAGAGACGAGCAACCAATAAATTTATCCGCCCGCTTGCTAGCTTTGCAGCAGTGACTGCGGGGATACCCATAACCAGGGTTCCTCCTAAATTACAACGCGATGCCCCTTCCCATCCTCGAGGTTGGGGAAGCCCGCGACGACAGTCACCTGCTATCCGATAACTCGGAAATCCTAGCCTCGCCCGGCCCTCACTTAATGATAGACGGGCAATGGGAGTCCCAGATCTTGATCTGGACGACGATCTACCATCGCTGGAGACAGCACCGCATGAAGAGATGCTGTCACTCCAACGCGTCCCCCCACCAGCCACACAAAATGAAAGCTCGCGATCTGTCGCCAAAATCTAAACCCACCTTGCTTCAAGCACAACCGAGATTTCCCTTAGTATCTGAAGGATTGGAAGAAACCTGGGGTACCATAAATAAAAGAACTCGTGGTACCCAGGCTACCAAGTGAAAGAGCTCAGGCCTCCGGCGTACCTGTGAAAGCTTTGGGGTACTTGTGAACGGGTTGGAGCACTCGTGGAACGTCCGAGGCACCAGCGAGGAGTTCTGCCCCTTCGTGAAGGGTCCGCGGCCTCTGGTGCAGACCTCTACCTACGTTTCACCCTAGCGAAGCGTTTCTACCTATAATGTGAAGATGTTCCACGACTCCAGTCTCTTATTTTCTTATTATCAGTCATCTTTTATCAGCCGTAAATAGAGAACGAGCGAGGCCGCTTGAAAGCGGCACACCTCTTGTCAGTCCTCAAGGGGAGCTACTCAGAAACTAATTATATCTAAATTCTAGCCACACGTCCAGTCGGTGAGGGGGAGTGATACACGGTATACTCAATATCATATAGCTACTCTAGATGATACATTAAAACATGCAAGCTGAAGCGGGCTTTAGCAACTACGCTAACGGGAAAACGAGTCGCGATGGATCACATTGATAATGAAACGAACACAATTATTCGCTAACTACGTGCTTAATACTTGAACCAGCCCAAACAGGTCACCGTAATAATACACAAAACAAGCCCAGATGGGGCATCACCCAAATGAGTCACCTGATATAGACTCGTTACTATTATGAACAGCCCACCAGAGCTATCTTAATTTGGTGTGTCCACACGAAGTATATCTACCATCAATTATATCTCTTTGATACGTTACGCGGGTTGTACGGATACTATTGCAAGCACTCAATACAAGTCCAGAAGGGGCACACTTATTCCGAGTCACCTGACATAGACTCGTTACATGCTAGCGCTAGGGGGTCTTACACAATTCCTAGGATTCGCAACAAGCTAGATCTATCAGTAGTTGTTGACACACTGCGTACACTCTCTACAGGTAGTAACCCATCATGGATGTTACTTAACTGGGAAATTGTTGCGCAGTCCGAGGATCCAAAGCGTGAAACGCCAACGCCCCATTGTAGGTGCTAGACGAACATTCTCTCGACACACTACAGTGGCGTAGATCTCCGATTCTCACCGGAGGGTGCTGTCGTGAGGACGATCTGGGATATGGGCGCGTGGTAGGATGCTGTGTTGACAACGTCTGAAGACGACGTAAAACTCGCTAGTATGTTACGGTTGGATCAAATAAGCACGGAGTGTCTACTGGCGCTATTTCTATACTTGGTGCAGTCTTTACTGTTTCTTATTCGAGGATCCAATGCTTACACCAACTTCTGGTTTACTCCTGCACATGGAGTTTGATGAACTAACTAATTATATAGTCTTTATGATGAACTGTGAACGACACAAAACGACAACGGTGGAGACAGCGGCGCGGCGTGGCAGAGGAGCTCTTATGCAGAACTTCACATTACAACTCCCGAGCCCGGTCTGAGCTCAGCTCTCGCCTGTTCTGTGGATTAAACGGATGCGGTGATGATCACGCGATACGTCTGGCCAACTGGATTCATCCAGTTGCTTTCTCATGAAGCGCTGTTGCAAGGCATCATCTAAGCAAAAAGACCTAGTCAGAGTCAGCCGACTTTTTTCTTGGGTAAGCATTCCTCTAATGGGATTTGTCAACTACATCCTGCTGGTGATAGCTCGGCGATCTGTTGTGTCTACATGTAAAGTGTGATTGACCTAAGTCTGAAACGACGGCTTAGGTAACCACTAAAGTTGATGGTGGAAACATGGATGTGTCGCCTAATGTTCTTACTTTTTGTGCAACCCATGTCTTCCATCAGTTGATGGCCTGGGCGCTACATAGCCATGCAGGCTAGCCAGGTTACTCTTCAAGTCAAATGATTTTCTGGTGCTCCCATTAGGACACCAAATGCCTCTCCCATTAGGACACAAAATGCCTCTGGACACCAAATGCCTCTGTCTCTTTGTCGAGACATAAATTTTGTCGACACCAAATTTGTTTAAACAGAAATTTGGCAAAACACAAATTTGACGGAACCCATTTGTCGGAACACAAATTTGCTGGAACACAAATTTGTCAGAACACAAATTTGTCAGAACACAAATTTGTCCAAACACAAATTTGTCCCAACACAAATTTGTCGGAACATAAATTTGTCAGATTACAAATTTGTCAGAACACAAATTTGTTGGAACACAAATTTGTTGAGACAAATTTGTCGAAATGGAAATTTGTCAGAAATGTGTTGAAACAGATTTGTTGAAAATTTGTCAAAACATAAATTTGTTGGAAAATTCAGTCGAAATGAAAATTTCTTGAGACAAATTAGTTGAGACAGAAATTTGTTGAGGCAGAAATTTGTAGAGACAGAAATTTGTTGAGACAGAAATTTGTTGAGACAGAAATTTGTTGAGACAGAAATTTGTTGAGACAAATTTTTTGAGACAGAAGTTTGCCGAGACGGAAATTTTGTCGGGATGAAAATTTTGCCGGTACAGAAATTTTGCCGGGACAGAAATTTTGCCGGGACAGAAATTTTGCCGGGACAGAAATTTTGCCGGGACAGAAATTTTGCCGGGACAGAAATTTTGCTGGGACAGAAATTTTGCCGGGACAGAAATTTGCCCGGGACAGAAATTTGCCCGGGACAGAAATTTGCCCAAGACAGAAGTTTGCCCAAGACAGAAATTTGTGGGGCCAGAAATTTGTGGGGCCAGAAATTTGTGGGGCCAGAAATTTGTGGGGCCAGAAATTTGTGGGGCCAGAAATTTGTCGGGGCCAGTAATTTGTCGGGGCCAGTAATTTGTCGGGACTGAAATTTGTGGTCTTGACCTAAATTTGTCATAACATAGAAGTACACAACGCTACAACTTCAGGATAGGGATTACGTCAGTTTAATCAGAATATATTTACTTTATCAGACTCACTGTACAACGAGGTTAGCATATTAGCTATGGTACATATAGTAGATACTTCAATATGGAGGATTCTACTGCCACTACCTGGCTGTTCATTCACACTCATACTAGAAGGCATTATATCTTGAACATAATTACTATTTCGGTGCTCATACTCTATGCTCGCATAGTATTTAGTAGCTATGAGCTAGTATATTGGCTGTGGTAGGCACCAAGCAATACTTGTACTGGCCTATGATTACAGTCATTACCCCCATTTATACGACTGGGTCATCATTCCTTACACGGCAAGCGCTTCTTTGAGATCACTCAGTTTAAGATGCAGCTGATCCATCCAGTTTCTGTGCTCTTCTGGCATAGACCAGCTTGCGCTATGTGATGGTATTTTCCATGCTAAACTATATGGCTCTCATGGAATAGAAGTTATCTTGATTCTAAAAGCTATTTCTCTGTACTGTAGTAAGTGCCATATGGGGCCTCCACCTCCCCTGCTATCTTGACAATCCACTTTTTACGGTAAAACAGCTTTGCTAGCCCTCTAGAGGTCGGCAGAGCCCGCTAATATTGGTAGGGAGAAAGGGGGTTGGGCGTTGGGGGTTTCGGCCGGCCGAAACTGCGGGCCGGCCGAAACTGCGGGCCGGCCGAAACTGCCCGACACTGGAACATCTAACAAGTGAGAACGATCATTGCCTGGGCGAGGACGCGTGGAAAATCTTCAATGAAGAACCGGTATCCGAAACAACTGATCGACCATGCACCGCACTCGACTCAAATATCCCAACGACTACTACTCAGCCCATCATAATATTTAAAAAAAAAACTCCATAGAAGAGAAACGCACTCCCTCAAGAAGCAAACGCAAAGATCGTACTCCTGCGTCCTCCTCCTCCTAGAGGAGCACTGACAGCCGAGAACGCAGTGAGTCTAGGAGACCATGTTCTACAGAAAGCGGACGCTCATGCAAACGCTCTCGATCTAGGATACCTGTGCTTCCTAGGCATGGCTGGAGTAACGCTGAGCATGGCTGGAGTAATGCTGAGAGACCGGATCACCAACGACGTGGTTCGAATCAGAACAGGGATGGTGAAAAAGTTGGAGAACAGAGTGGATTCGCGTGTACTGAGATGGTTCGGGCACATGGAGAGGATGGATGAAGGGAGATTGGTGAAAAGAGTGATGAATGCGGAGGCGAGTGGTCGCAGGCCTAGAGGTAGACCGAAGTTTGGGTG
>SDVV010031817.1:0-11503 GCA_016164225.1 Gammarus roeselii
TATATATTATTTCTGACAACAAACTAACTATTTTTCAATGAATCTTTAATGTGTATCTATTTTTTTCTCTCTCTTTGCAGATGTATTCCATCAAGGTTATGCTAAAGTCAAGGACCCGTTCGGCAGCACCAGGTAAATTTTTACATCTCTAAACTTAGATCAACCATGCCAATATTTTTGACATCACATAATATTGTTCCCGTCTGATTTTTCCAGCAATTGATTTAACCTATTATCATTTCTCAATAGATCATGGTAACAACTCGATCGGGGGTGAACCAGATCAATCCGGAACTTCAGGGAAGATAAGGTTTGGACACTAATCATCTTTCCATGTTAGAGCAGTGTTATATATATTTTTCTATGTACAAAAATTTTTCACATGCAGACCGACGCAGCACTCTCCAGCGAATCAGGGCTGTCTGATGCCCAGTCTTCGCCCAAACTACCAGCGTTATTCGATGCCTGTAACAGACTCGAGCTTATAATCCATCATGAGCCTTTCTCCAATTCGGGCATATACAAAGGTAAGTGTGTATTTTTTTACCAATTATTACATCTTCCTTATCATCTTTACTATAGGTTGTCTGGCGCGTTAGGGGGTTGTCTTCCAGGAGTCGCTGAACGAAGTGCATACGTTCCAGCATCGTAACCTCATGTCTGAGGAGATCAGGACTTGGTACAATTCTAGACTTGTTCAGAATGATTTAATGGCTCCAAGCGAAATCCACGATAAATCCTATTTTTTATTAAAAAGTCATGTTCAAAAACATTAAATGTTGGTAGAATCGTTGACAGAAAATTTCCAGCTTCGATGAATGCAAGTTCGATCATCTGCTTATCGGTCTTGTTGAGGAGTACTCTCGACGGTAAGCCGATAATGTATCCACCGCCTCAGCGGTACCCTACCGATGAAGGCCAACAGGTTACAACATGTATCGTACACTAATGTATAGATGGACGTGTGCTGCAGCTCAGACATTATTTGTGCTCTTGATCTCGTCGACGACACACCTTCCTCGAGAATGCTAGTAATTCTAACATGTATATATTTTTGTTTAAAAAAAAATATCTTTGCTATTTGTGTATTGTTTTAAGCGTCCGTTATCTGCTAATCTACAATGTAGTCTTTTTATTCATGTAGGATGAATCAAAATAATATGGTAAATGCAGATGCGCCATTGTTGGAGGATGCAGGGAGTGTCCCGGGTCCTAGCGCAAGCCTCGCAATGTCCGTAAGCCCTAGCGTAAGCATCGCAATGTCCGCAAGCCCTAACGTAAGCTCGCAACCCGATGGTACCTTCCTTCCGTCTTCGGAACAACGCGGAGTTCAGCCTACTGCTCCGGAACTACCCAGTGATGGTATAGATCCACTGGTCACTCAATCTACTGCTACCTTGGAGATGTCTCCTGTCGAGTCGTCTACTAATGATCCATTCGTCGCTCAGGCTCCTGCTCCGGAACTGCCCGGAGTTCAGTCTACTGCTCCGGAACAGATCGATACTCCTTCTACTGGTGCCTTGGTAGCGTCTCCTGTTGGACATTTCATCGCCAATGACGATGGTTCGGGTCCTTTGGGTGAGGCTATATTTCATCCTCCAACCTCTGTAGGTATTTTGGACCACCATTTCGTAACTTCGAGTTTTATCCCATAAACTGAACATGTCAACATATCGTCCATGATAACATTAGGATGTAAAGAATTAGTGAAGCACATTGAAACAAAATTAGGAACATTCCAAAGACCCCAATGCACCGCGAGGGTTAAAATAGGGAAAACAATGGAGGATACATCTATAGATTACAAGGACTGGGTGTTAAACACAGAAGCGATCCAGTGGACAAAAACCACTTTGCTATCCGAGTTGATTGAGGATCTCGGTATAGATTTACAAAATAGATTAGAAATACAGGAGCATCAAGGTAGTGGCTGGAGTATTAATACAGTAACCGCTGTTGAGCTTAAATTCGGCAAGACAGGGGCTAAAGGAACAAAACGATTAGTGGATTGTGTTCCTCGGCCCAAAAACTGTCCGAGCCGGCACTATATTTCAACATCAAGACAAAGAACAATAATTGTGTATTGAAAAGCATGATTGCACACTTCCACTTGAAACAGCGTACAAATCTCTCAATTAAAAGACGTGAATAGGAGTTAACTTATCTCCCGTACAAAAACGCTTATCTCAACTCCTCTTCAAATCGTCCCTTGAACACACCTGTGGCTTTAGAAGATTTACCAAATAGAGAAAGAGATTGTAAAGTTAACATAAGACTACATCAGGAAGATTATGGTCTGGTCACTGTATACAGAGGCAGCTTAGAGGCCAGTGAGAAGCGCACAATTCACCTGTGCAAATCTTGGATGTTAATCATGTCGCTCTCATTCCATGTTTCTCTACATTTATGCGTACATTTAGAAAAACAAGACCAAGGGACAACTTTTATTGCCCTTTCTGCATGCAGAGGATGAACGAAAGCAAAAAAGCTGGGCACGTAAAATCGTGTTCGTCCACTACAGGCTTGCAAAACATCATTATGCCTGAAGAAGGCGAAATGTACCAATTCTCAGCCATGCATGCGACAATGAAACCCCCTGTTGTTTGTTATTATGACTGCGAATCTGTGCTGGAGCCCATCCATGAGGGGAAACATATAGTCAATATACACAAGTTGTGCATTACAGTGATACTCTGGTGGATAAAGACGGGAAAATTGTGAAGCACAAAGTAGTCGATTCGACTGCAGTTCCCCATGAGGAGATGAAGACACATCTTGTTAGGAATATGTTGCTGGATTATAATGAATACATGTCAACCTTACCATAATACCCCGAAACCTTCCTCACCAAACAGGACGTAAAAAAAATTTGCGTAAGCAAAACATGTGAATGCTACGGAGACGCTTTTGGAGAAAATGATAAAAGACAAGTACGCCATCATAACTATTACGTGGAAGGGGTCTTCGAACCCAATAAAGAAGTAATAATAGGCAACTACATTGGAGCTCCTTGTGGTAATTGTAACTTCAGAATCATTGAGAAGCTGCGTTATATGCCATGTATTGCTCACAGTGCATCGGCCTATGACATGCGCTTCATACTGAGAGAACTGGACGGAAACATTTCTCAAAAATAAATGTGTTGCCATAACAATCTGATAAAATGTTCAGCATCTGTCTCCTTGAACGATGCCACGAGCAAGTACGGTGTCAAATTCATCAACTAAATATCTTAAAGATAGCTGCCATGACATGCCGCTCCTCAAATCCCGCCTCACAAGTCTCGGTTACAGTGACAAGGTTTTTGATCTCGTCACTCGAAAACGACATTCCTGCTACGAAGCCATCACATCGGATTCTGTACTGGACCAAACTGACATCCCGTCGCAAGAAGCCTTCTGCAGTCACCTTCGAGGCAAAGGAATATCGGACTCTGATTATGCTGAAGTGATCGAAATGTGGCATGCAGCAAACTGTAAGACGTTGAGCATATACCTGCCCATCGACACGCTGCTACTGGCCGAAGTCTTTCAAAAGTTTAGGGAGACCATGACACGCGACTATACCCTAGATCCCGTTCATTTTGTGAGCGCCCCTGGCTTTGCAATGCAAGCAGCCCTCTATGAAGGAGAGATGAAACTGGCGATAGACAAAGATATCGATCTCCTGAACTTGATTGTCAAAAATTCACGAGGCGGGGTCGTAACGTTAACGAAAGGTCTTACCAAGATAAACAATCCCCGATGCAAAGACTATGACCCTACATTACCCGTGTCTTTAGCAGCAATGTGGGACTTTAACAGTCTTTATGGTGGAGGCTTGAGCGAACCCTTCATCATTAGCGAAATCATCGAGCTCACACTGGAATAAATTCAAGCATTCGATTTGGTAAACACAGCCCGTTCTGACGAGTATACGTACATTGTCTGCGTTGATGCCCAATTCAGCAATGAAGTTGCACGAAAAACAGACGAGCTGCCACTCTTGCTACATCACAAAGAGGTTACCTTGAACGATGTTTCACCTTTCACAAAAAATCTCTTGGCTGGCTCGGAACATCTCAGAAACCGAAAACGGGCAGATCGTAAGCTGGTTGCTAGTCATGTACCTCAAACTGACTACCTCATGGCCCTGTAACTTCTTCAAGTACTCCTCAGGCAAGGATTGAAGTCACCAAGGTTCATCAAATTTTTCGTATCAAGCAGGAGCCTGTCTTCAAAACCTTCATCGTGAAAAATATCCAGAAACGTCAGGAGTCTACGAACTCTTTTGAAAAGTCCCTGTTTAAACTGCTCTCAAATAGTATCTACGGCAAGCTTTTGTTCAACCCGCTCAACAAAATCTAGAGGCTCTAGAAAAGCTAAATCTAGATTCTACGTGCTTGAAAAAGCTAAAGCAAAGGTCTAAAGCTTCTTCTATGACACACTGAAGCCACGCTACGGTGACAACGTCTCCCTCATCTAAACGAACACGGACTCGTTGCTGAACCAGTTCCAAGGCGTGGCCGACATTGAGGCGGAAATGTAGCAAGCTATCCTGGCTGCACACATGGACTTATCCAACTACCCCAAAAATCATCCCTTGTACGATGAATCCAAGAAAGGACAACTGGGACTACTGAAAAGCGAAACAGCTGATGACTACCCAAGTGGAATCATCTGCTTACAACCCAAGTGCTATAGGTGTCAATTACCAGACACAAGCCAAAATCAAACATGAACAATACAGAGACATACATGACCAGAAAACATCCATTGAAAATAAACCTATCGTCACTAAAAAGAGGAAACGAAGTGACTTGGGTGACGATGATGTCGATGTATACATGGATTTAAAATGGAAGAGATGTAAGCCGGGTGATCCCATCTTTGGCGTATTTACTCGTGATAAGAGCACCTCCGCGTCTTCAGGATTTATTCTCTAAATATACTTAGTGAGTATATATGTAAAATATATATATATATATATATATATAAAGTTGTTTGATTGTCCTACTAGTTAGAGTATTTATTGATGTCTACAAGCGGTTTGTTTTTAGTATGACGTAGGACCCAGTGCAGGATGTAGGAACCGGAGGACTTTTTTTCTATGTCTCATCGCTAGGCAGGAGCCAATAGTACCAAAACAACACGTTATCAAGTTTTACTACCAATATTTACCCAGGAATACTGCTACAGGAAGATTGGAGAGTAGGACTTGTAGATGTATTCCATAATGACTGGTTCATGACCAAAAAAAAAGCATGATATACAATATAACATTGTAATCTACATAAACTTTTTGAATGCTGAAAATGAGCGAATCAGGCTGAAAAAGCTTTGTTTATTCCTAGCGAGAATATATCAGGCAATACATTGGAAGAATACATCTCAGAGCTAGAAATCAATATCAGAAAAAGTCTGTTAAAAAAACAAATCGTTGGAGATGAAGGAAAATTGTTTGAATATGATAAGACCACACGGCGCATAGAGTTCAATGCCTTTATTCTATAAAACATGTCGCAATACAAATATACTGAAGCTATGTGGAATTGGTACTCTGTCGGAGATAGATCAGCTGATTTAACGGGCGGAGCGATATGTTAATATAATGTCGGTGAAGGTGGCGTAAGCGAAGAAATTTCCTTTATGAACGATAATGTACACTACATAAACGTTTACTCCGATATAATTTCACGCAGTTTTATGGGTGGCAAGCAAGTCAATATTCTTGATTTTATTCCTATTAATAATTCATATTCATTTACACGCGCCCGTGTCATCTATAAAAAAATACAGCGTAGTTATATTGATTCCGTTTCCATCGATCTATGAGATGGTGTTGGCGGTATCATCCTATTCAAGGATGATGGATCAAGCCTATGCGTATTGCATTTAAAAAGAAGCTAGATCTTTATAAATAAAACACTGGATATAAAAAAGGTCCTCTGGTATCTAGCAATCATGAGGGTGGTATATGCATATCCGTCGTACAAACTATACGAAGTTTTATTCGCGAAACGTGACATAATACGTGGTGGTAGTTTACATGATATTGATTGATTCACAAGTCCGATATCATACCAGAGGGGTAACGGATCTTCTCAACCATAGCCAGTCTTGTAAGACGCACATTGCCTTTTCTACGAAAAAAAATACTGCCTGCAGCTGCCGATATGTCTTGAAACATGGCACACAATTATTCGGAGCAGAAAGATATGCGGAAATCAACAGAGGAACTTGGGATTACTACACTCAAGAATGTTATAAAAAAAGCCATGTTTGGAGGTAGGATCACAGGAAAAGTAACGAAAAATAGTAAATAGAAGAAGAGCCACAGAAGAAAGATGGAGTCATGACGTCCATAAGTTAGTTACCAATAAATACCACTGTTCATGTACCAATAACGTTAGCTTCGGGCAAGGTTCTATACCGACAACATGCTTGGTGGATCATCTGTCGACATGACAAGGCTTGAAGCCCCTACGAAAAACTATGAAATGGGAGTGATTGATATATTCCCTTCCATCAACAAGAAATATCGGATCGAAAACAGCAGTCTGTATTATGGTTGAATTGCCTTTTCCTTTATATAATTTCATATTCCAGGATCGGATAATAAAATGGTTGACTTGAGCTCGTTAACAGCAGAAGTGAAAATCCGTGTTAGAAATGCAGATGGAAGTGCATTGGCCGCCGCTGCAAATGTTTCACTCGTTGACAGATTCTTTCATCGTATGATCCAAAGTCACTCTCTATTCCTAAATGGTGTTCAGTGTGAAGGAAACAGTTATACAGGACTACTAAATAAGTCAAATACCTATACATCCATGAAGAGCTTCAATCTAAATAATAAAGGATTAAATATGATGTATAAATCATTGCAAACACCCATTCCAGATACTATCGTCGCTAATCTAAACGCAAGTGATACTTGGATTCAAGAAAGTGTACGTCATGGTAAACACATGATGGGACCACTAAACTTTAATGTTTCCGGTAGCAATAGTTATCTATTGGATGATGTCAGCGTAAATATACGTTTGGAGCTGGCAAAACCTAGTAGCGTTCTTCTAACACATGACAATGAACAGTACATCTATTTAGTTGATCCATGTAAATGATGGAGTAAAAAAGTTTTACCATACCCTACAGCTCTGCTTGCTCTAAATAAAGCGCTCGCAAAAGCAATGACATGATTATATACATGTTAGATCGACCTATTGTCAAAACAATCGGGATTCCTACCGGTCAAAACTCCATTTCCATTGATTCTCCTTTCAACGGGGTTGTTGCACATAAATTAGCCCTGTTTCTCATTGATCAAGCTACACATAACGGAGCATATGATCGCAATCCAAATTACTTCCAGCATAATGATATCACAAACGTTCTCGTCGATGTAAACAGAAACTGCGTTACCAACATTTGATCTTCGTTTCCCAGAGAGTGTGCCCAAGCATACCATCAAACCCTTTCGGCTCTAGGGAGGCGCAACAGCGCTCATCTCATCAAAAAAACAAAATTTCCTTGCAGGAAGAACTATAATTGTTATAGAGGCAAGACCCACCGACTCTGAAGATGTTATTAACCTAGAAAAACGAGCAAACATACGTATAACAATAAATTGTGAAAATCCACCTACTACGAATAACATGTTCTTGTTCCTGGTAGGATATACACTCGGTGTCATCCAAATAAATTCGACAAGGAGGGTATTCCCCAACTATCTACAGTAATCATGAATAACAATCAAATTGACCCCCTTTTAAAAACGATCCAATTATGTAACGGGTGTTTTGCTGAAAACAGAATGCCCATGCATCAAATGAATGGCTACATGATTGTTAACAGCGAAAGCGATTCTGATAAAATGTGTCAATGGATCCTAATATTCATGAACGATAGCAAACAGATTTTTTATTCGTTCGGGTTTTATGCAAATATATACAGAGGAAATATATCTTCGTATTATAATATCCATGCAAAAATACAACTTGTACTACAGAAACCAATTCGAAGTGATCGATCATTGGTCTGGTGAGCTTACTGCATCTACTTTGCCTATTATCTATGTCAAAATATACTAGTTGAAAAGATAATCGATCGGTTCTCCAACAGCGAGCGACGTAGAATGATACCAAGATAGAAAATTTCATCATGAAAGTGACCGAAAATCAAGATTCGTGCAAGAAGAATATGTGTGGAGTATTAACCTTTATTACAGCTTGTAAATTGTTATGTAACTGTTATTATTATTATAAATGATCTTATAAATGTAAGTTATCAATACTCCCAGCTATTCAGTGGACTAGCATCGAAAATGCATAAATGCAACATTACATGCAACGAAATTGCAATACAATATACCCAACCATTGAAATGCTAATACCCTTATGTAAATATATAACCTAATTACTATCTATAAACATATATATAAGCTATCCATCTGTCCGGTTGCTAGAAACCAGTTCCTTCGCGCTGCCCCGCCTTCACCCGTTAGGTTCCGCCCACGTTCGCTGGCGAGTCAAGGTTGCAGCATTGCCCTACCTTTCGCCCGTAATCACCCTAAAGTGACTCTAGAAAGCGTTTTTTTGGACACTTTACACTACTCATACTGTATATTTTTAGTGTGTTATATATATTTTTACATCCTGGTACAATGTTTGTTGTGGATATTATAGATATAGAAGAATTCCATTTGTTACACTCTTGGTTTCGTTGTTAGCTCATTATAAGTGTATTTATTGTAGGACCATTCTTCAATGTTTAGGAGGGGAGAGAGAGTTCCCTAGGCTAATGCTCGTTTTGTATATGTTTATTTGTATAAGTAGACCAATTTACTATGATGGATACCCTAGTGTATTACAATTTTTAGTGTTAATTAGAGCAGTAGCGAATTACGTAGTTGTTTTATTATTGTTGTGTGATTTTTTCCACGATAATCATAGGGATGTATGTTTAAGAGGTTTAAATCCGTACTGCTTCTGTGTATAGAATTTCGTGATTGAACCCTAGCTAGTGTGTAGTTGAACGTTTTAGAAGACGATTTACTGGATGGATGGGTTCTGGTGTAGAAGTGGTTTACACTCTTTGCTCGACGGATGTGACTTTGCTCGACGTTGTTCAGAGATGATGGACTAAGCAGATGCATGATGTGTCGGAGGTTTTGTACCATGACTGGGTGTTACCTCTATTCTTGTTATATATCAGTGGTAGATTGCTGAGAAGCGACCTAGTAGAGCATTGTAGAGTTCATAGTTATGACACATTGGGCTTCGATTTTGTCCTTTTATAGATTTTTTTTATTAGTAAGGCTTAGGAATTATTTCAGATTGAACGGATACGTAATATTATAATTTGTTTTGCATGAACTCAGTGTTGAATGTCAGATATTTTCGGTATGACTGTCATGCTGTTATGTTATTAGTGTACGATCCTAGTCATGAACCAGATCACGTGGGATATTGGAGTAGGATTTATCATCTAGGTGTGGTAGGATACACTGTGTATAATAGTTAATAATTGACGGTTAGGGTAGAGTAGAGAAGCTTATTTAGCTATTTTATAGTTATTGTTGGATGTTCTGATTTGTATTTGATATAAATTTGCATAATTTCATGGAATGTCGGGTATAAAATACGCTTAATTGGATGTAATGATCCAAAATATTGATATGTTTCACCTCTCGACATTGGATTTGGGTCTGGTTCCGTGTCGTCTTGGAGAACTAATCTACCGGAATTGTGTTAAGTGTTAGTGATAAAATTCTTCAATAATTTGATGTCCGTCTCAATTATGTTGTCCGCTCACATGTCTTTACTAGATGCTTATTCCCGCATGTCCTACTTTTTAAGATGTTTGTGCACCGTTTGATGTTTGTTCAGTTAGAAGTTATTGATTGATTCAGGCTTTGTTAAGAGATTGTGTTCCAATTCAAAATATCTATTTGAGCATTCACCAGATTACTGTAGCATTTTTCACTATATAATAATAATAATAATAATAATAATAATAATAATAATAATAATAAAATCTTTATTGACAACCAACATGGGCATAGTATTACAATTGAGACATCTTATTTTAGAGTTACAGTGAGAACAAAGTTATAGATTTACCGCACACAACTAAGATCAAGTTACGGCATACAACTCTATCCTGCCTATGCGTATAATGATCCTCTCCATCGCCTTAACAATGACGAGGCAGCGAACGCATCACCAGAGAAGATTGCAACGAGGATTTCATTTGGGGAGTTCATAACTCGAGTAATAAGGCTGTGTGCCACTTTACGGAACAGTACCTTTATGTGATCTGATTGGTTTTCAGCAAAAACCCTGCTCGCTGACGTCGAGCGAGGGACCTGCATCAGCCGTCTAAATGTGTCATTTATAACTCACTGTCAATTTTCTCACGCTATATTGAAAGTATTTTCTCCACCATGCATTACAATAAATCGGGTAGCAATATGATTTGGAGAGCTGGATTTTAGCTTCCCTTGGTGCAAACGAGAATTTTCGTATCAGCATGTTACCAACTGCACTTTGCCGCCTTGTTTGCTTTGCAACATCCTTGTCATCTGTGCAATCTGCTGTGATGATGTGCCCTAGATATTGAAATTCATCCACATAATCCAGTGCGACACCGCCTAGTTTTATCTCAGTCGATAGGTAGTAACTAGGACCCTTCGGTCTAACTAGCATACATACAGTTTTTGCAGTGTTATATATAGTATCATGAGGTTCAGCAAATTTATTACAGATATCAAGAAGCTTTTGCAATGCTGAGAGAGTCTGTGCTAACAGCACCATATCATCTGCATAACTAAGATTGTTAACACAACAGTTGGCGACATGACACCCTCGGTTTTCTCTACTTTGAAGGTAATATCAGTGTGCACCTTATACAACAGTGGCGATAGCTGACCTTCCTGCCTAATTCCGTTTTTACAATGATAAGTGGCCGATTTCGAACTAACCCATCGCATCAAGAATTCCTGTTCCCTGTACCAAAATACAAGCAAGTGCACAATATGAAGAGGGGCTCCTCTCTCAATCAACTTTCTGAACAAAGTCCAATAGTTTACTCCATCAAAAGCTTTCTTCGCGTCTAAAAAACAAAGAAAAACAGGCGAGTCTCTACATCTGTAATACTCAACAGTTTGTTTCAATGCGAATATCGCCATTTCAGTTCCATGGCCCTCTTTGAATCCAAACTGACTTTTTGCGGTAGACAGAAATGTTTGCAATCTTGCAAGAATAACCTGCTCAAGAACCTTGAAAATTGAGGTGGCAATAGCAATGGGGCGATAATTATTTATATCAGATGGTCCTTTGTTTTACATTTCAGAAGAGGAACCACAGTTACATGCTTACCTCTCTTGGTAGCTCCTTGACATGAGTGCAGCCCGAAAAGAAGAGA
This sequence comes from Gammarus roeselii, assembly GCA_016164225.1. Taxonomy (NCBI): domain Eukaryota; kingdom Metazoa; phylum Arthropoda; class Malacostraca; order Amphipoda; family Gammaridae; genus Gammarus; species Gammarus roeselii. The sequence goes on from SDVV010031817.1 coordinate 11,403, forward strand.
GCAAGCACTGCAGTCAGTCTGTGGGAAGCATTCTTGAACACTTCACTCGGTGTGTCGTCATTTCCAACAGCTTTGTTATTTTTGAGGCCTCTGACAATGCT
>SDVV010031818.1:0-11503 GCA_016164225.1 Gammarus roeselii
TGGGGGGGGGGTTCTATTCTGTGATCTAGCATAATGTAATTAACCAAACAGATGTGGTGAGGGGAGGTCGTCTAAACTGTGACCTGGCGTAATGTATGGAGGGGGGGTCATATATTCTGTGATTTGGCGAAATGTAATTAACCAAACATCTATTTAATTAATTACGCTGACCCCCTCCCCCTCCATCTGTTTGGTTTATTACGTTACGCCAGATCACAGAATAGATGATCCCCCCCATCGGTTTGGTTAATTACATTTCGCCAGATCACAGAATAGATGCCCCCCCCCCCATCTGTTTGGTTAAATACATAACGCCAGATCACAGAATAGATGACCCTCCCCCCATATCTGTTGGTTAATTTCATTACACCAGATCACAGAATATATGACCCCCCTCCCCATACATTACGCAAGATCACAGAATAGATGACCCCCTCTATCTCATTGGTTAATTACATTGCGCCAGATCACAGAATATATGAATCCCCTCGTTTTGTTTTGTCAATTACATTACGCCAGATTACAGAATAGATGACCCCCCCCACATCTGTTTGGTTAATTAAATTACGCCAAATCACAGGATAGATGACCCCCCATACATTACGTCAGATCACAGAATAGATGACCCCCCCATACATTACGCCAAGTCACAGAATAGATGACCCCCCCCCCCTCATCTGTTTGGTTAATTACATTACGCCAGAACACAGAATGGATGACCCCCCTCATAAATTACGTCAAATCACAGAATAGATAACCCCCCCCCCCATCTGTTTGGGTAATTACAAAACGCCAGATCACAGAATTGCAGCCCACGCCATCTGTTAGGTTAATTACGTAACGCCAGATCACAGAATAGATGACCTCCCCCCTATACATTACACCAGATCACAGAATAGATGACTCCCCCCCCATGTGTTTGGTTAATTACACTACGCCAAATCACAGAATAGATGACCCCCCCCCCCCATCTGTTTGGTTAATTACATTACGCCAGATCACCGAATAGATGACCCCCCCAATCTGTACGTATGGTATTGATAGTAAGAACCTCTCCACTAGGGCTGTATAATTAACATATTATTAGCAGGTTGAATACACTTCTCTAATTTTGATCCAGCAAATATCCTTTTGCAGATGATTTGATTCCAGAATGTTATCGATATATCCATTACATGCTTGGATGAGACTCAGCATGTAGGTTCCAAAAGAACAAATTCACTTCATTTGTTGATAGGTTTTTTAATGTAGATCAGTTATACGCGATATTAGGTTCAAAGATCTTGTCACCCTAATCAACTTAACCAATAATTCTGTATTCATATTCAAGTTGATAGTTATGTATGATTTTTAGTCATTATTTTGTGCATTGTACTTATCAAACCCCCTCCACATGGCTCTATTTTACGTAGTTATTTATAATGTCACACACCACGTACACACATCACGCTTTTGTACGCGTATACAGGGCCCGTCACGGTATAATGAAGGCGTTTACAGGGGTCAATACCGGCACAATGTAGACACATGCACACATTTGTATCCATATACAGGGGCGGTTAACATCTGTAGCATTGTACCTCTGATCTATGTTTTTTTTCCATTAGAACAAAGTCCTTTACTTGTATTACACGATATTTATTGTGGATCAGCTTCACGTCATGATAGGTTAAAAGAACTAGTCATCCTAACCTAACCTTTTCTAACCAAGACTTGGGTATTTTCAATCGACTTTTCATGCGTGCATATGATTTTTTTTCAGTGTTTTAGGATTAATGCATAACAAATATCCCCACATGTCTCTACATTTTGATAAATTCTTTGACTTTTCATGCTTACACAGGATTTTTTTCAGTGTTTTAGGATTAATGCATAACAAATATCTCCATGTGTCTCTTTATTTTGATCAATCCTTTGACTTTCCATGCACACATTGATTTTTTTCAGTGTTTTAGGATTAATGCATTACAAATATCTCCACATGTCTATACATTTTGATTAATCTTTTGCAGTTTGATACACACATCTAATTCCTGACCTTATGGATGGTACCTAACCTAACCTTATGTACGGTTTTCAGTAATTGAAATATTCGTATGAACCCCCTTCACACGATTTATTTAAAACTTGCACCTAATTTTTTCTTATTCGACAGATTTTCAATCTTAGATGGATTGAATGTTACAAGTTATTCATATTTGTTTCCATCATCATTCAAACGGGCACTTCATCTCATACTTGGTCTACCACATTTACTTCAATATCTCCAGGCACTTCATCCTTTGACGACTTGCACAGTTGATTTACCTTTTTCTTTTCTATAATTTTAATGCTCTTCACGATGACTTCGTTACAAATGTCTCCCCACAATACTCGTGGATTTTTCTTTATCCAATTTTATTTTCTTTCCGGCAAAGTTTACAGACCCTCATCACCCCATTACTTTCAAACAAACGACGACTCAAGCTATACCCCATCCTTCCACTACAGAATCACAATCTAGACTGAGTATGATCTGATCGGACTCTTGATTTATATCATACCAATCTGTAACATATCTAGATCATTCACCTCGTGAAAGTTTTTTGGCATCATTTCACGCATTGAAACATATTCTTCTACCGCTTTCGACAAATCGATGCTACCTCCGACTTAAACGATGTTTGCAATTTCATCGCTTAACCTTTGAGTTTTATAGGATAATATGAACAATTTGTTTTAGAATTTTCATAGTTTTATTAGTATATATCAGTATTAACTACAGATCTTGCTGGATGCATCAATGTTTATGCATTTTTTGTATCAACATGGTGCGTTCATACAACCATACCCTTTATCACTATGTATCAGACTTCTTTCAAATTCCTTCAAATACTCCACAATATCTTTGACACGAATGCGGAAGCCTGTTCCATCCCCGTGGATCCATAAATGTAGATCCCCGCCTTTCCATAAATGTTCTTCTTCTTCTCATTTGCGAACTTCAATTATTCGAATCTTATCCAATTCAATGTACCTCCAATCTTTATCCGAAAGAAACTCCATCATACGCTCCAAATTTTTTTTTGTCCCTAGGTAGAATTTATTTTCCACTAACCCAAATTTATTACACATGTGGAAGTTTTCTGCTTGGGTTGGATCAATTTCGAGATTTACCTTCTTATTTTCTTTGAACTCTGTTACATACGACTGAAACGTTTCGAAATCAGTCACTCAAATCCTGTTTTCTTTATCCTCCTTCCAAATAAAGATAATAGTTCCCACTTTTGTGATTCTTGTTCTCCGCATTTGTAGATAATTGATATCTCCATCAGTAGTCAATATATTCTCGAACCAAGCCAAATCATCTGCGGAGATTTTTTCATCCACACTCGTAAACAAATTTTTGAGATGTGAACATCCATTTTATTTATTCCAAGACGATACGTCCGTCTCCGCTTGTTCTCCACGTAACACTGACTCCATTCTCGGCAAGCAGATACCTATTATAAGTTGATTACATGTTGTATCTCGCAAAACATTTGGACTATCATCGCTCGTCGTGGTCCTTATGTATATATGTATGTACGTATTCACGTGTATAGGGGTGTGTACGTATGTGCTTGCGTATATTCAAGCATAAGTACGTGTACATGAGTTAAAAAAAATATTAAAATTTGAAATTCAATACAATTTAAAATTAAAAATTTCAGTTAAATTTCATCAAAAAAAAATCAACGCTCAGACGAAGCCAAATTAATCTATTGATGTGATTTTTATTTTATTGAAATTGTTAATTTTTAAATTGTATTGAATTTTACATTTTGTAATACTTTTTTTAGCTCATGTACACGTACATATGCTTCAATATACGCATGCACATGCGTACACACCTCTATACGCGTAAATACGTACGTACATACATACATGAGGACCACGGCGAGCGATGATAGACCAAATGTTTTGCAAGATACAACATGTAATCAACTTATAATAAGTATCTGCTTGCCGAGAATGGAGTCAGTGTTACGTGGAGAACAAGCGGAGACGGACGTATTGTCTTAGAATAAATAAAATGGATGTTCACATCTCAAAAAATTGTGTATGAGTGCTGGATGAAAAAATCTCCGAAGATTTGGCTTGGTTCGAGAATATATTGACTACTGATGGTGATATCAATTATCTACAAATGCGGAGAACAAGAATCACAAGAGTGGGAACTATTAACCATACACGGAAGAAGGATAAAGAAAACAGGATTTGGGTGACTGATTTCGAAACTTTTCAGTCGTATGTAACAGAGTTCAAAGAAAATAAGAAGGTAAATCTCGAAATTGATCCAACCCAAGAACTTCCACATGTGTAATAAATTTGGGTTAGTGGGAAATAAATTCTACCTAGGGACAAGAGAAAATCTGGAGCGTATGATGGAGTTTCTTTCGGATAAAGATTAGAGGTACATTGAATTGGATAAGATTCGAAAAATTGAAGTTCACAAAGAAGAAGAAGAAAAACAATTATGGAAATGCGGGGATCTACATTTATTTAATCACGGGAATGGAACAGGCTTCCGTATTCGTATCAAAGATACGGTGGATTATATGAAGTAATTTGAGAGGAGACTGATACATAGTGTTGTATGTACGCACCATGTTAATACAAAAAATGCATAAACATTGATGCATCCACCAAGATCTGTAATTATTACTAATAAAATTATGGAAATCCTAAAACAAATTGTTTATATTATCCTGAAAAACTCAAAGGTTAAGCGATGAAATTGCAAACATCGTGTCAGTCGGAGGTAGCATCGATTTGTCGAACGCGGTAGAAGAATATGTTTCAATGCGTGAAATGATGCCAAAGAGCTATCACGAGGTAAATGATCTAGATGTGTTAAAGATTGGTATGATATAAATCAAGAGTCCGATCAGATCATACTCTGTCAAGATTATGATTCTGTTGTGGAAGGATGGGGTATAGCTTGAGTCGTCGTTTGTTCGAAAGTAATGGGGTGATGAGAGTCTTTAAACTTGGCCAGAAAGAAATAAAAGTGAATAAACAAAAATCCACGAGTAATGTGTGGAGACATTTGAAACGAAGTGATCGTGAAGAGTATAAAGATTATAGGGAAGAAAAAGGTAAATCAACTGTGCAAGTCGTCAAAGGATGAAGTGCCAGTAGATATTGAAGTAAATGTGGTAGACCAAGTACGAGGTGAAGTGCCGGTTTGTATGATGATTGAAACAAATATGAATTACTTTTTACATTCAATCCATTTAAGATTGAAAATCTGTAAACTCTGCTAACATATATGAGTCGAGATTGACCACGAAGTAGAAATAATTAGGGGCTGGTTTTATATGAACCGTGTGGAGGGGGTTCATATGTGTATTTCAATGACTGAACACCGTACACGATGTTAGGTCAGGTACCATACATAAATAGTAGTAGTAGTAGTTGTTGCTTCACTTTTCCACTGGAGTCCCAACGCGAAGTTAATGTAGACTCCCCCGCGGGGCAACTGAAGAGTGGCGAAGAAGGTGCAGCGTAGATTACGAACAGGTTCAACGCAGACTCTGAGTAGTTCCAACATAGATATAGAATAAGTCCGACACAGACACAGAGTAGATCTGACACAGACACAGAGTAGGTTTGACACAGACACAGAGTAGGTTTAACGCATAGTTCCTGAGTAGGTTCTACGTAGGCACAGAGAAGGTCTCTGCCCTAATGATTTTATTTCCCTCAAGCATTCCGAGGTTGAAGTGGAGTGGCAGAGGTGTTTCGGGTCCCAAAAGAGCCCAACGAATCCCGGAAGGTCGCCCAACTCCCTCGAATCCCCCGAGCTCCCCGGATCCCCTCGTCTCAGCTCATTTCGACTTGTCTCGAATCACTTCGGACAGTCTCGGCTCGTCGCGCGACCAACTCGACTCGCCTCAACATGTTCGATTGATCTCGACGCACCTCGACCAGCCTCGACGCGACCCTTGCCTTCTGCGCGAGTAATCCGTGGACTGCAATGGTCAACTGTTCTACTCAAGCATTTCATATACATACATTTTCCTGTGTATGGGTTTTACAGTGTGGGGAGGGGAAGCCAGGGGTGCCAGGGTTCAGAGGGGCTTCAGACGGGTCCCAAAGTTTCTCAAGGGGGTCCCTAAGGGTCCTAAGGGAGTCCCAAAGAGCCCTGGAAGGGTCCAAGTGGATCCCCCCAAATCTTCCTAGTCTTCCGAGTCCCACGGGTTCCCAAAACCCCCGCGTTCCTCAAGTCCTCCAGGCCCCGCGAGCACCCCCCACTCCTGGGTCACCTAGTCTCAGCCAGCCTCGGTTCGTCTCGACTCATCGCCCCGCTAGTTGACTCGTCTCCACTCGCCTCAGCCTGCTTCGACTTGCCTCAGCCTGCTTCGACTTGCCTCGTCCCCTCCACATACAGTGCCGTTCAAGACTTTCGCTCTCTAAGATCAACGTGAACATTGTTTCATCATTTAGTCATCGAAACCGCCTAGCTGTGCTCGGGCATTTATTGGGCGCACAGGGAGAGCGCAAATTCTCCCACCGTAGGTTGGACTAGACTAACTAACACACCGCGTAGTCCACCTAGGGCCCCTGCGGGCGTCTAACGATACATAACTTTATAATAAATACAAAATAAATCACCATGAAATAAAGGCAGAGAAAAATAATACAGCCCAAGCCAAAAGCAAGAATAAAATACTGAAATAAAGTGTTAATGATCTATAAAATGAATATTCATCCATCCACCCCTAATACCATACATAAGGTCAGGAATTAGATGTGTGTATCAAACCGCAAAGGATTAATCAAATCGAGGATATATTGACTACTGAGGGAGATATCAATTACCTACAAATGCGGAGAACAAGAATCACATGAGTGAGAACTATTATCCATATATGGAAGGAGGATAAAGAAAACATGATTTGGGTTACTCATTTCAAAACGTTTCAGTCGTATGTAACAGTGTTCAAAGAAAATGAGATGGTGAATCTTGAAGTTGATATGACCCAAGCAGAAAACTTCCACACGTGTAATAAAGTTGGGTTAGTGAAAAATAAATTCTACCTAGGAACAAGAGAAAATCTGGAGAGTATGATGGAGTTTCTTTCGGATAAAGATTGGAGGTACATTGAATTGGATAAGATTCGAATAATTAAAGTTCGCAAAGAAGAAGAAGAAAAACATTTATGGAAATGCGAGGATCTACATTTATTGATTCTTGGGGATGGAACAAGCTTCCGTATTCGTATCAAAGATACAGTGGATTATATGAAGGAATTTAAGAGGAGACTGATACATAGTGTTGTATGTACGCAACATGTTGATACAAAAATGCATAAACATTGATGCATCCAGCAAGATCTGTAATTAGGACAAATAAATACTAATACAACTATGAAAATCCTAAAACAAATTGTTTATATTATCCTAAAAAACTCGAAGGTTGAGCGATGAAATTGCAAACATCGTATCAGTCGGAGGTAGCATCGATTTGTCGAACGCGGTAGAAGAATATGTTTTAAGGCGTGAAATTATGAAATAAAATTGAATAAACATACATCCACGAGTATTGTGAGGAGACATTTGAAACGAAGTCATCGTGAAGAGTATGAAAATTATAGGAAAGAAAAAGGTAAACCAACTGTGCAAGTCGTCAAGGGATGAAGTGCCTGGAGATATTGAAGTAAATTTGGCAGACCAAGTATGAGGTGAAGTGCCCGTTTGTATGATGATGGAAACAAATACGAATTACTTTTTACATTCAATCCATTTATGATTGAAAATCTGTCCACGAAGTAGAAAGAAGAAATAATTAGGTGCTAGTATATTTCAATTACTGAAAACCGTACATAAGGTTAGGTCAGGTACCATACATAAGTAGTAGTAGTAGTAGTAGTAGTAGTTGTTGCTTCACTTTTCCACCGGAGTCCCAACGCGAAGTTAATGTAGACTCCCCCGTAGGCCAACTGAAGAGTGGCGAAGCGTAGATTACGAACAGGTTCAACGCAGACTCCGAGTAGCTCCAACATAGATATAGAATAAGTTTGACACAGACACAGAGTAGATCTAACACAAACACAAAGTAGGTCCAACGTGGACACAGAGCATGTTAACGCATCGTTACCGAGTAGGTTCAACGTAGGCACAGAGTAGGTTCAACGCAGACACCGAGTAGGTCTCTGCGCTAACAATTGTTATATATGTTTTTTTTTTACTCAAGCATTCTGGGGCTGTAGTGGGGTGGCAGAGGTGTCTCGGGTCCCAAAAGAGCCCGACAAATCCCGGAAGGTCCTCCAAGTCCCCTGAGCTCCCCGGGTCCCCTCGTCTTAGCTCATCTCGGCTTGTCTCGAATCACCTCGGACAGTCTCGGCTCGTCGCGCGACCAACTCGACTCGCCTCGACATGCTTCGGCTGATCTCGACGCACCTCGACCTGCCTCGACGCGACCCTCGCCCATGTGCCAGCAATCCGCGGACTGCAACGGTCAACCGTTCCACACAAGCACTTCATAGATATACATCTTTCAGTCTAACACAGATATAAAGTAGGTTGAACTTGGATACAGAGTAGGTTTAACGCATAGTTACCGAGTAGGTTCAACGTAAACACAGAGAAGGTCTCTGCGCTAACGATTTTTTTTCCCTCAAGCATTCCGAGGTTGAAGTGGAGTGGCAGAGGCGTCTGGGGTCCCAAAAGAGCCCGACGAATCCCGGAAGGTCGCCCAAGTCCCCCGAGCTCCCCGGGTCATCTCGTCTCAGCTCATCTCGGCTTGTCTCGAATCACCTCGGACAGTCTTGGCTCGTCGCGCGACCAATTCAACTCGCCTCAACATGTTCGATTGATCTCGACGCATCTCGACCTGCCTTGACGCGACTCTTGTTCTCTGCGCCAACACACAACACAAATCCGGTAGATTAGTTCTACAAGACGACGTGGAACCGGACATAAATCCAATGTCGAGAGGGGAAACATACCAAATTTTGGAGCATTGCATCCAAAGAACGTAATTCATACAACATTCCAAAAAATTGGACAAATTTATATCGATTACAGATATACTTCTATGAAATCCAATCAAAATATGTGACAACAACTATAAAATAGCTAAAAAAGGTTCTCTACTCTACTCTAAGTAACAATGATTAACTATTATGTATGGTGTATCCTACCACACCCAGATAATAAATCCTACTCCAATATCCCCACATGATCTGGTTCATGACTAAGATCGTATACTAATAACATAATAGCCATACCGAAAAATAACTGATATTTAACACTGAGTTAATGCGAATAATGCCATTTTTACTACGGTACCTGTTCAAATCTATGACAAATTCCTAGACCTAACTTATGCTACGCCTCTAGCAGGACAAAATCCAAGCCCACTGTGTCATAACGACGAACTCTACAATGCGTTACTAGGTCACTTCTCAGCAATCTACCACTGATATTTAACAAATTTAGAGGGAACACCCGGTCACGGTACAATACTTCAGACATACCTTGCATCTGTTTAACCAATCGTCTCTGAACAACGTCGAGCAAAGTCATATCCTGGACATAACTAAGAATCTATACACATGTACAGTGGTCAAGAATGAGGCTGACATGAGTCTTAAAGAGTGTTGCCATGAAAAGCTAGGCTTCTGTTCACTGATGACTTAAGTAAACCACTACAAAGATGGGCAGCTTGTCGAAAAACCTCTCTAACAAACCCATGGAACTTAGGATCGACGTCTACAAGAACGTACATAATTCACGTTGAACATGGATGAATACCAAATGACCACCAAAGAGTGTAAACCACCTCTACACCAGGACCCTTCCAGCCAGGAAATCATCTTCTAAAACGTTACATTATTCACTTTCTAGGGATCAATGACGAAATTCCACAAAGATGCAGTACGGACTTACACCTCTTAAACATACATTCCTATGATTATCGTGGAAAAATCATATAACAACCACAAAAACTATAAAATGGCCAAATAAGATTCTCTACTCTGCTCTGATTCACATCAAAAATGTGATACATTATAGTATCCATTATAGTAAATCAGAAATAAACGTAAACGCAACGAGCTTTTGCCTATGTTACTCTCTAACTCTTCCTAAACATTAAATAATAGTCTTAAAATAAACATACAATACCCTAATAGCAATTCCGAGTTTGTAACAAATCGAATATTCTATATCTATTATAACCACGTCAAACGTTGCCAGGATGTAAGAAGATATAAAAACACAAAAAATATACAACTTGTAACTAAATTATCCCTGAAATAATGTTCTACATTGCAGATACAAACGTAATATTCCTATAATTGTTTAGAAACCCAATACCCTGCATCGAAGATGGAAATTCAACAGAGAACATACAAAACTGAAAGATCCTTACTAAAACTCTCGAGTTATAACATAGCAAGAAGATCAATTCTCTACCATACCCAAAACATACATTAAAAACCATGATGTACGAGGAAAAACTAGTATGTAACCAAACAAACAACTAACGTGAATAAGATACCAAGACATGCGAGCAACATAACTGAAACCTATAGTAAATGATGTGAAATACTTCTACACGAACACGCTACAGTACATACAAAATCTGATAAAATTAGCCTCAACTCAGTCCAGAAAAGGGTTAAAACGTAACTTCTTCAACTGAAGTAACCACGGTAGTCGTAACAGAATGTCATATATACATAAGAAATACCACAATGATGCAACAACCTTCCAAGTATGCCTGAAATAATGTGGAAGATGCCAACCTAAAATATCCTAAAATCCGATAGCTGTATGAGATAACTATTCAACATTTCAAAAAACACTAGAAATTCAACATAAATCAACCGAACATTACTATGAATACATAACACAATATAATAGGTAGATATATTCTCGAACGAAACTGCTGTATCAACCCAAAAATACAAACATCAACTCGCCAACTACCAGACTAATAATCCATACTATTTCTATAGATATTATATACATATGAAATAAATAGATGGAAAACACAAAACATCACCTAAATTCAATATCAAGCTGGTACCAAGCATTCCGCCGCTAAAATAAATAAATTATACTCGTGGGTTATTTTCCTTTGAAGGAATGTATCAGTCACCTATTTATTTTACGGATTTCTCTATGTCCGATGACAAAAGAAAACGATAGAAGGATTTACTGCTGGAGTGACTAAACAGAACAAATGGTACTGATAAAAACAATCGCAAAAAATAATAATAAACTAATTGAATCTATGCCACGTGTAAATTGATCAACAGCGAACGATGTAGAAATGATACCACGGTTTAAAAAAAATCATCATGAACGTTTCCAGAAAGTGTGGGCTTTTTAATGTATAATACTACACATAAATTGTTATGTTACTGTTATTATCAATAAAAATAACCTTGTAAATGTATGTTTGTCAATATCATAAACATTCAGAGTATTAGCATTGAAAATGCATATATGCTACATAACATGCAAC